>CAUYSK010006422.1:0-72554 GCA_963575035.1 Avahi laniger
CCTAAAAAAGAAAAATCCGTAATTATGTATTCCATTGAGCAGGTTCAGAAAGCTGCAGGACGATGGCTTCCCAAGCTCTAAGCCTAAGGTCCAGCTCAATGTACCCACTGATAGAAAATGAAACTGAGGCCCAGAGCGGGCAGGTGACTCCTCGAGGCAGAAGTTGATTACAGGCGTGAGCCACCGCGCCCGGCCAACAAATATATTTTTAAAGGGGGCCCCAGAGCACAGAAGGGGGAAGTCACTGGCAGGATCTTGAGGAGTAAACAGCAGGCCCTGTGACCTGAGTCACACCAGGACACCCCCAGCCGGCACCAGCTAACTGCCACCAAGACCTGGCCTGCAAGTCAAGTTCTGGGGAAAATGGATGAGAATGACATAAAAAAGCAAATTAACCCAGGAATCATAAAATCCTTGATATTCAACCAATCATGAAAGCAAATGTAGCAGAAATCATTTGACAGGGAGCTTCTCCCCTGTTGTCCCTGGGAGGCCCAGCTAACAGGGAAGGGGACAGAGACAATGTCACCTGCATAGTCTCAGGTCCCAGAACCAGGACCCACCACGGGCAGACCAGCGGGAGGCATCCTGCCTGCACCAGTCGGTTTGGGTTCTCAGGTGGCTCAGCACCCGGGAGCTGCCGGCAGCCACACCCCAACCTCTCGGGGGCTCCGGGCTGTTGGCAGCTGAGCGCGTTCACCTGGGACGCTGAGGGATTAGACTCTGAGAATGCCAAATCGCCGGGGCTTGCAGAGCACGGGCTCATTTCATACCTTGCCAATGGAAATGTGACTGGTGGCAGCTTTTTTGCAAAGCTATCTGGAAACATCCATCAAAATTGACTGCTTATGTATTCCCCAGCCCAGAAGTTTTACTCTTGAGATCTTTCCCACAGAAATAACAGCACTGGCTCAGGAAAGCGCATCCCAGCGGGTCAGGCGCGGTGTTTGAAGTGTGCACCGCAGTCGTATTTCTGATTCTTACTTATTTCTGGCCCTGGGATCTGTAAGGTGACAGCAAAAAATTCCAAAATTGAGGGAGGGGCGGCGATTCTAAGTTGGAAGTGAGGAAGGGCAGGAGGTGTTCGCATAGGACAGGAGGTGTCATGGACTGTGGGTTCGAGGAGCATGATCCCATCTAGGGGCAGGAGGGCTGGTGTTTTGAAATGCACCCGAATTTGTTTTAATCAGGCCTGGTAAGACCCGTACACGGAAACGGCTGTGATGAAAGCAGACGTGTGTGTGCTGACAGATCCCTGGACACACGGGAGGCGCAGCACGCCACGCCACGCAGGGCCACACGGGAAGCAGCAGGTGAGGGGGTAAACAGGCTTACTGGCTAGTTTGAATGCTTTGGGGGCTCTGGGTTCTAAGGCATATTCACAGGAGTCTAGTAGCTGGCCCTGGGGAGGTTATCAGTGCAGAGTGTAAGGGCTGATAGAGGAGGTGTGGACTGTGGGCTGGGGACCCACCATGTGCTACGAAAGTCACACTTGGAAGGGAAGCCTTTACTGCTCTAGGGATTGGCTAACCCCGGGAGGGGGTCTCTCCAGGGTCAACAAGAACTCAGATGTCAAAACACCCATATAAAAAGACATGATTGGCACAGTTTGCAAGGCCCCAGGCATTCAGTGGCGTCAGTTTACCCCAGCTGGGTCCGGAGAACCAGGTGGGTCAACCAATCAGCCGCCAGAGGCAGACTCGTGCGAGGCCCCCATCCAGCGGGCAGGGCCAGCGTTGCTGGGAGAGGAAAGCAGGATGGACAAGGGACACTGGCTGCTTCTGAAGCTTCGAACGGTGCGTGGGAAACTCAGTGGCACACCGGAGAGACTCAGACTGTCAGGGAGTTTAGCTTCCAGGTTTGGGATTGTGACCTCATTCCAAGGCCCAATGTACCAGGCAGAGGCCCGGTGTGACGTGTGACCATTTTCTCTCGGGATTTTCTTTCTTTCTGGGTTTATCCTGCAGACAGAAACTGGAGTCTGGCGAGTAACTGAGGCCCCAAGGGGAATGAAAGCAGCCAATACGGAGAGAGAGACTCTTCCTTCGCCTTGTGCCAAAACCAAATTCCAAGGACCTGGGTGGCCTCCGGAGACTCAGAGGTGGGTCAGGAAATGAAGCGTGCTTCGAGTGGGAAGTCTGACTTCTAACGATGCGTGCGCACATGAAAAGGCTGTCTCCACCCGACACCTGTCACCTGCACTGCCCCACCCAGTGTAGACTGGGACTTGGGCCTCGCCGTGGGCAGCTCCACCTCCCCCAACCCAGTTACTTCCTCAACAGCGGAAATTAATGTTGTTCGTATTTTAAAAGAAGAAAAACCAGGCCAGAGAGATTCTATCCATGGCACTGGATCGGGAACTTAACAGAGTGAAGGAGTTTGTCTTCATCTCAGCCGAAAGCTGCATCTTACTTAAAAGCACTCAGAACACTTGCACAGAACCCGACATGGATCTGGCTCTATTACGTGACTGGAATTTGCGATGGTCAGAAGAGTGGGAATGGCCCCTTCGGGCCACCTATAGACTTACTTAATGTGCACAAAAATCTCTGCACATCTGCCACCCAACCCAGCTGGCCAAACTGCTTCACACGGCACAGAAAGTCCCTGGGGATAGTCCCTGGGCACAGGCTGGGACAACACGTGAAAGCCCTTGGCCATGGGAAACCCCTTCATGTTTTGCCTGAAAGGGCGGATGTTTCCAGCTTAGCCTGCCAGCCTGCTGTCATCGAAGGAGATGGCTTACGACGCCAGATGGCCTTCCGCTGCCTGAATTCATGTGTCTGCGCTGAGGTTCCACTGCTTTCCTGCCCCTTCCTGCCACCTCTCCCTCTAGGCCACTGTGTGCCCACCACTTGCTTGTAGAAAGGGCCATCTTTCTCCATATGTCCCCAGGCCACTCCTCTTGCCCTGAAATGGCACCAATATGTAGCCCCAGCCTGTTATTCCCTAACAAAATGTGTTTATACCCACCAACAAGATCCCCTCCTCGAATGGAACAAAGGAGCAGAGACTCAGTCCCTGATGAGTAGGGATAATGTGCCCACCCCGGGAGCCAGGGCCCAGGTCTGTGGTTCTCCCCTCCCATCCCCAGGTGCTGAAAAGGCTACAGGAGCTAGCTTTAAAGCAGTCTCTTAGGGCAGTGGTCCTCAGACATTAAAGAACACGCAAATCTCCTGGACATCTTGTTCAAATGCAGGTTCTGCTGCAGGAAGCATGGAGTGAGGCCGAAAATGATGGGTACCCAACAAGCTCCCTGGCGGCCTGATGCTGCTGGCCCAGGGACCACACTTTGAGTAGCAAGGACATAGGGAGCAGACAGCTGTCACCTTCAAATGCACACACACGCACACACGCTGAGGCAAACAACAGTAAGCTAAAGGGCCACTGCAAAAACGGTCTGTTTCTGAATTGCACTATTTTGAAGGTCTTCCACCACATGTCAAGTTCCCCACATGGCTTCAGGCTACAAGCTGTTGTCATTTTGATAACATTTATAAACATATCTTTTTTTAAAAAAAAATCTTGCACTCATACCAAATTCCAAACACCTTTAATAAGGAGAACCAGAAACACCTGAGCAAGGGAGCAAGGGTAAGCCCCCAGTGACTGGAGGCCTCAGGTGAAAGCACCGATTTGCGGATGTGGAGTCGAACCCGAAGGGCTCCAGAAACAAGCGCAGGGAGCTGACACCGCCTGACACACGGGGAAGCCCAGCGAGGGCTGGTGCCGGTGCCGGTGCTCTCCTCACCTGACTGGCAGGGAGGGCTGCTGGGGAGGGGACCGGCTGTGTTCGGTTGCTAGAGGGTGTAACTCCAAATCGATTTGGAGTCGGGTGCTTTTTGTTTTGGTTTTCTTTTTCTTTTTTCTCCAGTTTTGCCTCAGGGAGAGAATCCCTTGGAGGTGATAGTGTTCCCTGTCCTGTGGTTTTGCACTCCTCTTTTTACGGGATCTGTCCAGGAATATCCAGCCGTATTATATTGTTCATATTACACATCTAGATACTTTCCAGACAGATCTCGTATAGACTAAGTGCATAGCTGATGATGTACAACGAAATTGCTGGGCAGATTTCACAGAGGGTCCACACCCCTCTAAAATGCAGTGGGTGGTTGTGTCACTTCTTCCCAACTATTCAGGAGTCAACGTCTCCACTTGCAGAAGGCAGCCTCACCTTTAAAGGGTCAGGCCCCTCTCCAAACACCTCTCCCATCCAAGTTATCTGGAGCCAGCCCGGCACCACCCCAGAGGTCCCTCAGCGGATGGAGAAGGCTTCACCTCCTGCGGTGCCAAGATACCTACCAAGATTCCTCCCTTCTGACCCACAACCCAAGCTGTGTTTTTCTGCAGGGTTCACGTTTAGCCATGCGCGCCTCTCTGGAACCGATTCTAAGCTCTCTGGTGCCATCTGCTGGCCAACTGCAGCCACGGCCAAAGGGCGTTTTCCCAGACCCCAGCGAAGCAGAGGGAACACTTCGCCAGATCATTTTAATTCTCTCCAGCGCCAACCTACTCCTGTTTGCACTAAAAAGGCTCCAGGTACGTCATGAGGTTTGGGTAGCGTGGTGAGAAGAATCCAGGATTAGGAACTGGCTCACACTCAGGTCGGCCTCCCTAGCTTCGTGTTCGAGGCAAGTTGCTCACGTGCTGAGTCTTCGCTTCCTTAGTTGTCAAAGGGCAGTGGCCAAGTGCCAGGGAGGTTGTTACCTGGATTCCACTGTCAATGGGTGTAGAGTCCCTGAATGTAGCAGGCCCCAAAGATGGGGTACAATTTTATTTCTTTGACTCTGTCATTCGTGATATTATTAAATTTTGCCTAAAACTGGTTAGCATGATGCCAGCAGCACCTCAAAAATGATTGTTCTATCTCTATACATGTGAGTCGATTTCTTCTTTGTGCCCTAAAACTGTGTCTTTGCCCCATAAAAGACACTCTCTCCACCCATATTCCAACCTCAGTCTTTGACCGTAGTAAGATAGATGACGGCTCAACGATTGTCCCATTTTGCATCTGCCCAGAGGATGGGAGGTAAGAAGCATCCGCAGGACATTTTCATGCTAGCTGGGCAGTTTAGGGATGTGAGTGCCTCACCAGCCACTTGAGGTCATGTGGTCCCAGGAGGAACCTTTCGTGGTCCTGGAGCCATCCAGGGAGACACTCGGTGAGCTGTGAGCTGTCAGTTTATAGGAGTTTGAGCTCTCGGATGAAATACAACAGTAGAAAGGTCATGAGGGCTCCAAAGATGGTGTTTCCAGCTTCTGCTACTACCTGGCTATGGGACATGTGTTCCTTAGTCCGTGCCCTGTAGGCACCACTGAGACCGCCTAAGCCTGCAGCAGCCCTGCCTCCACTACAAGTTACTGGAGTGACTATATAAGCTGAAAACAGTAAACCAAGGCTCAGAGATGCCTGGCAGGCTCACATATCCCTCTAGACGTAATAGTAAACATTCCCCTCCCAAAACATAACTCATTTTCTCAGCCGCCTTTGCATTTAGGGGTGAATATGTGACATTAATCTGGCCAACGAGAAGCAAAAGAAAGTTAATAGGTGAGAATGCTGGGAAAGCTCCATAAAAGGGGAGCCGACTCAGCCAGGCTGCTCCTTTCAGCCCTTGCCAATTCCCTTCGTCCTGCTAGAAATGCGAAGGAGATGGTCAGAGGTTGGCAGCTATCTTGTGGCCATGAGACAAGCATGCACTGAGCATGATGGAGCAGAAAGACAGAGGCAGCCTGGGCCCTGATGACATTATGCAGCTGTCCCTGCAGTCCTAGGCTGACAACATCCAGACTTCACATCATGTGAGAAAAATAAAACCCTTCAATGGAATAAATCACTATTTTTTAAATATCTGATACTTGCAGTTGAAAGTAACTCTTAAGTGATACAGGATAGTTGTTACTAAATAACCAACTGCCCAGGAAGGTATGGAGGAAGGAAGGATTTTTTTTTTCTCATTTTCTTAATTGGTGCTATTCTAGGTACTGAATAAAAATGTTTGCTACTTAGTAGACACTCAGTATTTGCCTACCAATTCTAATCTCACACAGAAGATGTCGCGAGTTGTTTGTTTGGCTTAACATCTAAATTTTTATCTCCCAGTTCTGGTTTCAACTTTGTGCTTCGCAAGTTTGAATCGTGACAACTGAGTGAGATAAAACACATAAAAAGCTTAACACAGTGCGTAGCACAGGCGCACCTCACTTGATGTAGGGAATGCATTCTGTAAACTGGAGACCTAACTAAATCTGCGCAGTAAGGGGACATTATATGATAGACCTAATGGCGATGTGTTCCTGAAACCCTAACTTATTATATATTACTAACAATTAAGGGGTTATTTGATTATTTAAACTATAGTACAAATAAACTTAGATTAATAAAAGTATTACATATTATAAAATGCATACTAATAAAAGAAAATTAACTTCAGAAAGTTATGTACTGGGAACCACACAGCCCAGCATGGCCAGTGCAGCCCCCGACACAACGGAGACGGTTCTGGCCGTCACTGAATGGTACATAATCATGAGGTAGGACTCTGCCAAGGCAGGGTCCCCAGGAAAGGTGTGAAGCTGTCCTTGGAGACTTCATACCCTAATGCATGATTCTTCTCTCTGGAGTTACAGAGCTTGGTGGCACATGCTTCGAAGTGCAGGTTTATCCACAGTGGAGACCAGCTTGGAGGGTGAACGCCAGGCTTAAGAAGTCCTCGGGGTGTGGGGGATCCAGACACAGCCTGCCGGTCAGCCCTGGCTACCTGCCTGTCCCCTGGCACAAGCTGCAGTGTTTGAATCCGGCAAACAAACCAAGTCTGGCTCGAGATATTTCGTTCATAGTCCTTGTCTTTGCTCTTGGAGGTGGTTGGAGGGGTCCTCCTACTTCTCTCAGATGAAGAGCTGCTGCTGGGATACACTTCTTGGAGCTGCGCCGGTGGTTGCCATTGCCAAGTCTAGAGAACAACATCACGTACCTTTCACGATCCAGCTGGATCTTCTCTGCTTGTGTTTCTTTGAGACAGGCTCAGGCCATTAACTTACACGTTTTTTTTTTTTCCTGCCAGTCATTGCAGGTTAAAATGATTTACTACAACACAGCATAAATGTCAGAAAGAAAGGCTACAAGGGAATTAACAACCCTCTTGGTGGAATACATTCAACTCAAGAGAGCGAGGGCACAGGGCTCCTTGGCAGAGAGGGTCTGCGTCACAGGGCACCAACTGTCACTGTTTAGGAGCATGTACAATGGTTTTTACTCTTTCTGTTTCTGAGCGAAGGTATACAAGAGCTCTCAAAACACTGGGAAAAATATGTAACAGTAAACTACAAAGGATTTTTCATACACGTACACTTACATAAATCTTTTCCTTAGGAAAATAAGTTCAGAGACAAGTAATGTCATAAATTAGTACGCTGCAGATTTCATTAAATGGAATATGTATGTACTGACTCCAAAAAATTACTCTTGCCTATCGCTTCGTAACAAAGAAACACTATGTTCTTTCTTTCAAAGCTATTTGTTAAAGTTTTCTCTTATGCCAGGCCTAGTGTTAGAAACTAGAAATTAAAAATGAATAAAACATAAACGCCACACTTACAGGGCAGCAGCGTAGCACAGTGGTTGAGACCCTGAAGACTGACTGCCACAGTGTGAGTGCCGGCGCTGCCAGTTACTACAGCACCTGTGGCTGTGGGAAATTACGTGACCTCTTTGTGACTCAGTTTTCTCATCTGCAAAATAGGCATCATAATAATACCGACCTTACAAGGTTGTTGTGAAGATTGAGTTAATACCTGTCAAGCACCTGGAACAGTTACTACATTTTAAGCATTTTTAAAGAAGTAAAATAAAGGGGCAAGGGATTCAGAGGCAAAAAGAGACACATGCTAGGTAACTTGAGCAATATGAAAAGCACTGTGATAAAGATGTGTTCTGGAAGCTCAAAGAAGGAAGAGATCAGCCCTAACAGGGAAGTCAGGAAGAGCTTCTCAGAGAAGATAAGAGAAATGGTCCTAAAACTGAATCTTGCAGGATAAGCGAGAGTCCTCCAGAAGGACGCAGAGACCCTGTCATGTCCGGGCACCTAAGCTGTCTTTTTTGACTTGTCCTGGGACTCCACCTTCTCCCAGGTGCTCCCCGGCCCATGGCAAGAGACAAGCCCCAGTGCAAGCCGTGACCTTGGGCTGGGTTGGAGGAGGAGAACAGGAGTTTCCCTTTCGAAACCCTGGCCCTGACCTCAGTCCTCCGCAATCAATCGGTCAGTCAGGCTCATAACCGTCATCACAGCTGGTCTGTGACAGGCGTGACAGCCCAATGCAACCAGAAATGTGCTGCAGTGGTGACTCCGGTGACTCCCTGTGGAGACATCAGAATGGCTGTGCCTCTAAGTCTGGGGTCCCCACATTCAGGGATGAAGAGGGGAGCACCTCCCCCAGGGCATGGAGGAAGAAGGGCTCAGGGCAGATTCCAGCCTTTCGTGGCTGTCTATGAAAAGCTTCCTCCCAAAGAACCCAGGCCCAGCCCGAGAGAGAAGCAAGGCTGATTCGCACCAGAGAGAAGGGATCGGACGCACCTCATCCTCCAGCTGTATGTGACCGTGTGAGGAGAATCGTCAGGAGCACAGCAAAAGCAGGCCTCATTCATGGAATTCACATCCTGCGATCTGGCGGGTAAGAAGACTGCAGCCTTCTCCCTTCAGAGCTGAGTTTAAATATAAAACTCTCGTGTGCAGTGCCCTGGTCTGACTTTCACTTGCCATCTTTCCCTTTCACCATTGTGGTTTCTTCTGTGGATCCTACACCGATTAGCCGACGGCTCAGAGAGGACTTGGAGGGGTGGGGATTGGTAAGTTAAAAATTAATAATTAAGAAAAGCCTGTCCACCATTGCTTGGCTTCGCCTCCCAAAGACCAGTTCCCAGAGTTCAGTAGTTGACACCCTTCAGAAAGAAGCAATACTGGATGAATTACATACATGTTCAACGGAAATTTGGCAATTATATAGCTGCAGGTTGGTACCTGCTAATTGTACTTAAGGAGCATTTTGCCTTGAGCACTGCAGATTTACAAGATTCCCACATGCCCACAAGTAGAAGAGGTGTTTTATAGCCAACCTTATTCATGAAGTTCCTCAAATATGTGTGTAACACGAATTCAATAACCACAGCAATAGGACTTTGGTTCTGCAATACAGAAAGAGAGGTACGTGGACCACCTCTGCCCTCTATCCTGTTATGGGGATTGGAGACCAGCCCCATGCATAGCTGGTACCCATTCTGTTCCATTAGAGTTCATCTTGTGAGTACGGCTTACCAACTATAATCTCTAATCTTGTGGTTCTCAAAATGTGATCTCCAGACAGGCAGCATCAACATCACCTGGGACTTGGTAGAAATCATATTCATGGCCCCACCCCACCCCACCTTGCGAAGACCTTTCGAGTCAGAAACTCTGGGGTGGGACTCAGAAATCTGTATTTTAATTTAATTACCAGGTGATTCCAATGCACATGTAAATTTGAAAACAACTGATCTAGTCTTTTTTTGTTCTGTGTTGTTTTTTGAGACAGAGTCTCATTTCGTCACCCTGGCTAGAGTGCCGTGGCATCAGCCTAGCTCACAGCAACCTCAAACTCCTGGGCTCAAGCAATCCTCTTTCCTCAGCCTCCCAGTAACTGAGACTACAGGCATGCACCACCACATCTGGCTAATTTTTTCTATTTTTAGTAGAGATAGGGGTCTCACTCTTGCTCAGGCTAGTCTCAAACTCCTGAGCACAAGCAATCCTCCCACCTGGGCCTCCCAGAGTGCTAGGATTACCGGCGTGAGTCACTGCACCCGGCCGATTGATCTAGTCTTGGCACTGAGAAATCTTTACTGTAAACGACCAAATCATCCATTCGCCAGCCATTCGTTCCTCATGTAACTAAACTCTGCTTTCGCGTAGAGTGGAAATAGTCGTAGACAATACATATGATGATTGAGCTCAACTGTGTTTTAATAAAACCTTACGTCCAAAAAGAAGCGGCAGGCCAGACCTGAGCCCAGGGAGGTAGCTTGCCAACTCTTGGCCTAGTCCATCTTGATCTCATCCCTGAGATTTTCATGTGGGATTTCATCAGTCAGAATCTTAACTTCAGCCATGTCTCTGATCCTGGGTCCCTTTCAAGTTCTCGCTGGTGTTTTTTTTTTTAAATGACATTTACCTATGGTAAGTGACCCATTCAGGGCCCACCACCTGCACAGTCAACAGTGCACCTTGAGCACAGAAGCCTCCATTTCCATAAAACAGAAAGTGAATGGTGTCTCCTAGAATTGTCAGATGATGACCCAGGACACAAAATTCCCTACAACCACACTGCTGACCCCAAGAGAGCCTCCCCTGGAAACCCAATTTTGTGACCCCTTATCTAAGTGTGCACACTGTGCTACCTCCACATATTCAGGGCCACATGAACAAGAAACAATTAAACAGACCATGATAGGTTTTCAAAGTCACTCATGCATTTGTCTAGACTTTGTTAGCAAGTGACCCATCCAGAGACCTTATTCTGTTCGCAGAGCAGCTGGTGGTCTCTCCCTGCCATTCATACTATATGCACGTTTTCCAGCAGCATGGAGACAGGATTGGTCTGACCAGTATGACATCTAGGTCTCATGTTGAAAATCAGCTTTGATGGAGGGTAAGGGCTGTCTGACATGCCATGGCGTAGTATTCACATTTCACAGGGAGTGTTCCCTGCTTCACTGATCAATCTGCAACTCCCTGCTCTGCCCCTGGCGGAGTGGTGGCAGTGTGCCATCTGTATGCTAACCCGACCAGACCGTTCCCACCCCATCCATGTCCAGCAGCACTGGGAGGAAGAGAAATTCAGATTAGCTTGTGACCATCAGTGAAGGCAAAGTTACTGAGCTCACACTAAAATCAAAATGGGGTTGCTGGCCCCACTCTGTGACCAATAGCATCTCTGAAAGTATCTGACTTTTAATCTTTACAGCTTCCTCTCTTCCCTTCTCCTGGTAACAGAAGGTGTGTTCATAGAATACCCTGGACAATACCTGCCTCGCCACAGGAATTCAACCAATGGGGGAGAAGCCAGGACAGTAAGAGTTCTCCTCGGGAGTTTTCAGACTAGATTTGGGAGAAAATAGCCCTTTTCCTCTCTGGTTATGATGACCTTAGGAGAAGAACCCAGGGTTATGGAGCTGATGGTGGAAATGCCTCACCAGGTAGAAATGCTGAACTGAAGGAATGAAACTCCTCCACTATGGCGAGAACCAAAGAAAAAATAGGTGACAAAGCAAGAACCCTGACCACCATCCACTCTGGGACACTCCTGTTACCCTGGCTGAACATCACCCCTAGAGTTTGATCTTACAAGACAGTAAATTCAAACTTTTTTAAAAACTTTTAACTTTGGCTTTTTAGCTTCAGTTTGAATTGTGTTGGGTTACATTTATCATTTGTATCTACAAGAGTTTTGACTAATATGATTACTCCAAAATGGAAAAATGGGAGTGTGGGAAGGAGGCAATCTAGGCCAGAAACATAATTATCAAGAAAATTATAAACTTGTGAGTCTGGGCTACTATAGCTAAAGCACAGATGAAGTGCAATGTATAACCTACTGATGATGGAAAAAGTGTGAAAAGACTTGTAGCATTTTCTCATTAATTTGTGCATTAGAACAAGCCAAGTTATCACGCAGTAACAAACAACCCCAAATTTCAGTGGCTTTAATTCAGCAAAGGATTTAGGGTGACCCAGCTTTATCCACTTTGTGGCTCGGGGGTCCAGCGTTGCTTTACTCTTGCAGCTCTGCCCCTAAGTCACGGCTTCCTTCCTCCAGGATCACACGCCCTGAGAGGCGCACAGGCTTTGCACGGTCTCTGCTTGCAAATGACCAGAACCAGGCACATGGCCCTGCCCAAGCGCAAGGGGGCCTGCCTTCCATGTGCCTGGAAGGGCAAGAAAACTGGATATGACACTCGTAATAATGGAACTGGCAACGTCTACCGCATTGTGTGGTGCATCTTTCCACAGCACAAAAGGGAGCTCAGCTAGTGCAAAAGCCAAATTCGGCTTAGAGGAGGACTGAACAGGTGTATTTTTCTGATAGCCCTCACATATCAATTAACAGCAATGTCATCCCGAGACATCTACTAAACACAGATCCCGAGGCCATCGTTCTCAGCACAGGCCTATTGGAGCTTTACTGCGATTGCCTCCACCCTCTGCAGGACAATCAGCTGGTGGATGCAGACAGAAGGGTGTGTGTGAAAGAGGGCAGTGAATTAACACATTGATAAAAACTCAGAAGGGGAAACAGAGACCAGACAGGCAGTGAAGCATGCCCTATATCTGTCTCTCATCTCTTTGCACTCTCTCTGGCTCTGTCTCTTTGAAGAGGACACATCTTCTACGCTCGAGAGCCTCTTCCTTTATCCCACTTCAATACTGCAGGCTAAAAGATGACCTTAGTCAAAACCCTGAAGGGTAAGGGCCCCAGAACACCGCTTCCCATGCCCATCTCACCTTCCAACCCTCGTCTCTCCAGCAGGTGGTATTCCACCCATAGGTACAGTTGCCTGTGCACCCGTCATGTGATAGGAGCTTTATACGTATCACCTTACTTAAGACCACAGCAACCCTATAAAGATGAATTGTTGTTCGCATTTTATAGATGAGGAAGCTGAGAATAAACTAGGCTAAGTAACTGTTCTTCAAGGTTACACCATTAATAAATGGTAAAGCAGGAATCTTCACCCAGGTCTGATGACTGCAAAGCCAGACTCTGCTACGTGTATTGTACTACGCTGCCTTCCCAACCTTTGCTTTGTTTTCATTTCCCAAACATTCAGAGGGGGCCTACGATGTGTTCCACACGTCGACAAGAATGAGCAAGGCAGAGAGATCTGCCCTCGAGTCACTCACGGTCTAAATCAATGCCACAAAGGTGGCGGTAAAGCTATGCCTACGATGAGGCGAAAGCTGTCACGTGCCTGCAGAGGTGGAGAAGGTTTCAGACAGGAGGGAACACTGACTGTTTCGAGGAAGAAAAGTTGGTGGCTGGAGGGTGGGGTAAGAGGGAGAATTTTCACTGTGCGCCCTTTTATGTCTTTTGAACACAGGAATCCCAGTGGGATGCCGCGAGGCACATAGAGCAAGTAGATGAGGCCCTCGTGGAGGACACAGGTCATATGTGGTCCCAGCTGCTCACAGTCACCACCACACCTGACCTTCCAGCAGCCCTCAGTGTCAGGCCAGCAAGCCCGGGCGTCGGGACTGTGGTCAGATTAACACTCCTCAGACCAGCACCCTCAGTGAGGCTGTGGCCAAGCCAGCTGAGAAAGGCCGAAAACGGGCCCTAGGCAGTCCTCCCCATCTGCCAGGGGACAGCCAGCTAGGAGAGCCGCCCCGAAGTAGAGGAAGGCTGGTTCTAGAAACAGGAATAATCCAGAGCAATGATCTTAAGGTGTGGGACCCAAACCCGCAGCAGCTCCACCACCTGGAAATGTGTTAGAAATGCAGATTCCCGGGTTCCACCCAATCAGAAATTCTGTGTCTGTTTTTAATCCGTAGAGGAGTTCCTTAAAAAATGCTATTTCTCTCTTCCCAAGAAGAACAGGATGTGGCGGGACCAGTCATTCAACCCTGCACGGGCCTCTCCTCCCCACCCACCTCCCCAGGGCCAGCCCGGGGCCACCTCCTGAGAACCACAGATGCTCCACGCCTCAGGGAAGCCACCACGTGGCGCAGAAGGAGTTGCAAGGGAGCAGAGGGAGCTGTTGTGCGTATTGACTTGCAGAATCACAAGCTGTTTCTTAGTGGGAGAGGCTGAGGAGGTGAGTGCTCCTTGGATATTGACAGAAGAGGGAGGGAAAGGGTCCCCCAAGCAGACTAGAAGGCCACTCATGAGTGGTGCCAGGGCAGCACAGCTACGCTCTGGGCAGGTGACAGAAAACCTGGGAATGCCTCACAAGGAGCAATTAGACAACAGGGCACTTAGTTGAGCACACGGTTCCTTGAGCACCTACTGTGTACCAGGCCCACAGGAAAGCAAAGAGGCAAGGTGGAAGCGTGGAAAGAAGGTGGGCTCTGCAGCCAGTCTGCCTGGGCTCGAATCCCCACTAGGGTGGCACTCGGGCGGCAGTACCTGTATCGCCAAGCCTGCTTTGTTCACCCGGAGCATCTGTTGTGTGTGGTCACAGCCTCACCCTTCGTTGGCCAGTGCTGGGATCATCCCAGTTGTTATATGATATCTTTTGAATATCACTCCTGTTGTCGCTTACTGGTGGAGTGAACTTAACAAGTTATTAAGCCTCTCCACACCCCCGCTTCCTTATCTGTAAAGCGGGAACAGTAACAGGACCCAGCTCAGGAGTTAGGAGGACTAAGAGAGTTAATATCAGGACTGTGCTTAGAATGGTGCCTGATTCGTAATGCGTTCTCAGTTAAATATTAGCTATTAGGTAGTTTTTCTCTCCCAGAGCATTAATAGTGTTTGAGAAAGGGCCAGCTTCCCAGAGTGACATTGTCCACACAGAGTGGCCCAGTTTGCTGAAGGCAGAAGCTTAATTCCCCCAGCGATTCAATTCCTGGGCTTGACCCCACCATCAGTGGAGTGCGGACGATGGCACCATTCCCTGTCTCCAGCCAGGATGGAGCCACTGCGCACACAGACAACTCGCTCTCTCCAGAATTCACAGGTGTTCTGGCCCCAGTGCTGGAACAGGCCCTTGGAGCCCATTCAGACTTGGAGAAATATTTAGATCCAATCAAAACCACTCCAGATTGTTGGCTCTTATTTTAGACAAACAGGATAAGCAAACTTGGCCCGAATGTGAATTGGTAATAAATACTCTCTTTTCCCATCTTTCCAATTATTCAATGCCAAATGCTCGGGGTCCAAATGTCTCATGGGAAATGTCTGAAGGGTTTCTGGAGTGTTTGCTTATTTGGTTAAGAACAAAATTCTTTACACGGTACAGACCTTTCCCATACGCGTGATGCCCACGGTATGGCTGAGAGAGAAGTAGGACAGGTGGCCTTAATCTCACACTGGACAGCGGGGAGCTGAGACGGGTGAGCGTAGGCGGTTTGTCTGGAGGCTCAAGGATGTTTCTTCTGGGGAAAAGGCATGAAACCGTCACTCTAGAAATGTGCCCCCTTCCTACTCACTGGCCAGTTGTAGCCCTCCTTCAGCACGCTACTCCCCCAAACACTCAGCCCAGCTCAGAGTTTCTTGAAGGCGTTTTACATGCACCCACACCCGACAGGCATTGACAACCACCACAGTGCATGTGGCTTCATGCAGGAGCAGGTGGCTTATCGCACTCACTGTAAGTCAGTCCTGCGCATGTGCTCACACCTCCTGCACAGGAAGATTTAGTTACCTATTAATACTTCTACATCCTAAAATGGGCATTTGGGGATGGGGCAGAATGAAATATTTTTTAAACATTGAAAAGAATAACATGCATCTCTATAGAAATACAGTCCACTTCATATCCTGTACACACAGCATAACATGCAAGTATTAAAATGAGAAACAAGGCGATGCGGTGACTTGCGATTTTTCAAGCAGACCTGGGCAAGAAGACATCACTTGTAACCATGAAGAAAAAGAACTGTATGAAGTATCCTTTATCGTGCAGTAGGTGTAAGCACACAACATATTCAATATATTGTGGAGCTCCAAACTACTAAAATAATCTCCATATCCTTACAGGGCGGCGGGAGCGGGGAGAACATAAACTTTCTTTTCCATCTTAAAAAGCCATGAAATCAACTGAAAGGCAACAAAGTACTTTACCCTGTATATCGGCCTCATAGACACTGCCACACTCTTGTCAGTGATTCAGACAACGGTTTCACAAGAGGTGCGTAATATGATTATCTTCATACTTGTGCTTCTCCACTGGAGGTGGGGAGGGAACGGTCCCAACAGCGGGACAGCTGGGCAATGAGCAGTCCCGTCAGGCATCCCAGCCGCAGCACGTGGTCATGGCCCGACGATGAAGAGTGTGGCCAGAGACCATCAATTCTTCCTTCCAAATATATCTAACTTTTTTGGAGGGGGGGCTTCTGATACTGCCCTGAACACTAATCCAGGCCCTCCCTCACCCCTCCGTTCTGTCTCCAACTTTTCCCCATTTGTTCCTTTGAATGGACCCTGGCCAGATTCATTTTCCTATACTCCTAGACAAGATACGTGCAAGCCGGTGGTAGTAGCCAAGTTCCCCGGCCACAGGGAACCGTCAGCAGGCTCTGGCCCTGCTCCTCTCAGCCGCACCGTCCCTCCCTAGCAGAATCCTCACCGTAACCAGAATAACGTTGACGTGACGCCTCCACCTAATCCACCTGGGAATCCCTTCACCCTCCTCCCCGACTTTTCCAAGTCCTTCCAAACCTAACCCAAATTCTGTCGCTCCCATAAAGTCTTCCCTGTCTCCTCTAGGCTGAATGAATTTCTTTCCCACACTGTGACAGCGACAGCGTTTGCCGTTTCTCTATTAGCCAGCACGTGGAGAAACACGGTATGGGAGAGTAAAGCCACTGGGCAGAGAGAAGCTGAGATAGGAGGCGTGTTTTACGTATGAGAACTTTTAAATATTTTCTGAAGTCCAATAAGGAATAGATAAATCAATTTTTATATAATCCACCAGCCAGAATGACTAAAATAAATATTTTTTTATTTTACAATAAGACAAAACCAATGTTGGCAAGAATATAAAGCAAGGGGAACTCTGTATGCATACTCTATAGTCTATACGCATACACTACTAGGAGAAGGGTAGATTGGTCAGTCACTCGAGTGTGAAACATGAGGGTGTACTCACAGAGCCGATATCTACCACGTAAGCTTATCAATAAGTCAGCAATTCCAACAAGTGCACACAAGTGCACCAGAGAGATACACCAGAATGTCCCCAGCTACACTAACTGTAATAGCTAAATACTAGAAACAGCCCAAAGGTTCATCCACTGTAGAAAGAAGAGATAACTTGAATGAGTCAGTACAGTGGTTTAAAATGCAGCACTGCTAATGAATGGACTCAGCTCCACACAAGGATATGGATAAATCTCACAAAGATGAAATTGAATGAAGGGAGCCAATCACAAAAGAAATAGCAAAATGGTTAGAAAGAACACAGAGTGATTTCTGAGATTCTGGTCTTTTTCTGGTAATTGATCCAGAGACTAGTTACATGAGTGGATGTATTTTGTGAAAACCTGTCAAGTTGTGTGTCTCTGCTAAGTACAGTTTCTGTTGCACATGTTACATGTGTATTGCATTTAACTGGTGGCTCTGTGTGTGTGTTTGATGCTCCCGGTTGGGAAACAGACAGAGAAGGAAAAATCGTGCAGAGTCCATAAATAATATCCTTCATTGTGTGCTGGCTCCGTGGGCATGCGAGCTGTGCAGTGACATAGGACCCTGCACTTACGGGGTTCCAAACTGGGTTCAGTGGTCTACTGTCACTGTCTTATAATTCTTAATGCTTTTTGAATCAGGGACCTGCATTTTCCTTTTACCCTGGGCCCTGCAAATTATGTAGCCAATCCTGAGTACCAGCTTATTGCCAACTCCCTAGTACCCAGAATCCAAAATTCTTTCAGTAGATCTGAGAACATATGACTGAATTGAATAGACTCAACCTCTGAAACACTTTTGAGGGCCTTCTTAAGTAACTAGCACAGCAGCTGACTTTCTTAACATAAAGTCCCAGAGATGCCAGTTAATTTCAAAGCCAAGAGTGGAGAAAGGGAGAAGTGGAAGGGGCTGCTACCCTCGGAGTCTTCTAAGCAAGTTCCTGAATGAATCAGGAAAATCACTCAATGCAGCCAAATGCTAGGGGAAAGTATTGTTTTCCCTGCTCTGCTGGCTACCAGGTTTCTGGTCTGTTACCCTGTTGAGGAGCAGATTGATAAATCTGAGGACTGGGCCTGATTAACTCAACTTCCCTTCTCCCCTCTAGGGAATGAGCTGCCCTGGGGAAGCAGGTGGAGTCCACTGCCCCTCCTGGGGCAGGGTCTGTCTAGCGTGGGGAGGTTGGGCTGCCTTCTCAAGTGTCACCAGTTGTCAGGGGGTGGGAAGGGGGATGAGTGTGCCCAATTTGGGGTATACTGACAGGCCTAATGCCATGCCCTTCACCCTAGCTCCTACTGGTACTAAAGTGACATTTGGCTTCCACCTGCCCTTCCCCCACTTATCTCAGGTCTCAAATCATTCAGAATCGGGTAGGGAAGAGGGAGATGATTAGGTTTCTGACCTTCTAGAAAACTACAGTGCTTTGCCTTCTCTTTAAAAATGGCAAGAGAACTCTTGTGTAAGAGCCCCCTACAAAGGATTCCATGACTATAACCAAGCAACAAAAATCAGCCTCCAAGCTGGCCTCTGCAGCTTCAAGGTGGGAGGCCCACATCTCACGTGGAACAGCCTTCTCCCTCCAGACACTACTGAGTTTGCTTCTCCTCCCCTCTGCTCCCTCCTGCTGCTGGAGCTTTGGAGAAAGGAATAAAACCTGCCTTCACTAGGAGTCCAACCAGGTGGGCTTCTCACCCTGAAAATCATTTTCTGCTGAATTAAATGAAATTCTACATCCTGGTTGAACAGCTGACACCACAGCCTGCCCATCACCTCTATTTTTCTGCCTGAATTTTGCTCACAGTTAATCTGCTGAAGGTCCAGGAGATTTTCTGGGGTTATTTCACATGAAAGGAAGAGAGTTCTTATTTTCAACTGAGAATAGATAAAATTCCCGGGGGACACCTCAGTCGACCAACTGCTCCTGCTGACTTCGGGTAACCAGTCTGGTGCTACCTTCGATTTCAATTAGCCCCAAGGAGACTTTTCTTTTAGTGTGACAGTAGAAATAATACCTTTTTTCTTTAAATGCTATTGACTGCTAAATTTCCAAATTAGAGCCATGCATTTTTGTGGCCTGTTTATCCTTGGAGAATCTGTCCTTAGGTGACTCATTCTATCCATGGGATCTTTCACCTGAATAATTTCGTATCTCCTTGCATTCATCCATTCATTCCTTGATTATTTTCTTATTCACTTAGAAAAAATGCTAAGTAGACATTTGTTCCCTTTCCCTACCTATTCCTCCACAATCTCTTTTTTATGCTCTTCAATGCCTTGCTCATAGTATGTCTCCCAAAAAGTCTTCCTTGATTAAGCCCACCCTACTCTGGTCAAAGCCCTCTAATCTGATTGGTTTCATTGGTACTCACTCAGTGTCAACTGCATAGTCTGAACCAAACCTGCCAGCACTAACCCCATGGCTACCCATCTACATATCTTTTATGTGTGTGTATGTGCGTGTGTGTATGTGTGTGTGTGTGTTTAAGCAATTTATTCAATTTATAATTCCATATACTTTAGCATGGGATGGATAAGAGTGATAGCTAAATATAAATTATCATGTAATTGCTCAGTAGGCTTTGTAAACAATTTTTTTTGCCATGGAAATATTATTGACCTAAATAAAACTTCATGTCTTTGAAAAAATCCGTAACTCACATGCTGCAAGTTTAGCTGGGTTCATTCCCCTACTCCATCCTCTTACCCAACAGTAAGTCTGTTTAAGGACATGTTTCTTTTGTTTGGTTTGGTTTTGTTTTTTCAAAATATCAAGGAGGTACATATGCTTTTATTACATGAATACATTATATAATGCTTAGGTCAGGCCTTTTAGTGTGCCCATCACCTGAATAGTGTTCATTGTGCCCAGTAGGTAAATTTTTACCCCTCTCTCTCCTCCCTTCTTGATTTCCAAGGACCTTTACATCTCTTTGTGCCCATGTGTGCCCATTGATTAGCTCTCAGTTATGAGAGAGTACACATGGTGTTTGCTTTCCATTCCTAGGATACTTTACTTAGGCTTCTACACAGCAAAGGAAATAATCAACAGAGTAAATAGACAACCTACAGAATGGAAGAAAATATTTGCAAACTATACATGTGACAAAGGTCTAACATCCAGAATCTACAAAGAGCTAAAACAAATCAGCAAGAAAAAAACAAACAACCCTGTTAAGAAGTGGGCAAAAGACATGAACAGAAGTTTTTCAAAAGAAGGTAGGCAAATGGCCAAGAAACAGATGAAGAAATGCTCAATATCACTAATCATCAGGGAAATGCAAATTGAAACCACAATGAGATATCACCTTACCCCTGTCAGAATGGCCATTACAAAAAAGTCAAAAAAACAATAGATGTTGGTATGGCTGCAGAGAGAAATGAATGCTTTTACTCTATTGGTGGGACTGAAAATTAGTACAACCTCTATGGAAAACAGTGTGGAGATTCCTCAAAGAAATAAATGTAGATTTACTATTCAACCTAGTAATCTCAATACTGAGTATCTACCCAAAGGAAAAGAAGTCATTTTATCAAAAATATGCTTGCACTTGAATGTTTACCATAGCACAATCCACAATTGCAAAGATGTGGAATCAACGTAAGTGCCCATCAATTCATGAGTGGATTAAAAAAATGCAATGTATATATACCATAGAGTACTACTCAGCCACAAAAAGGAATATAATATCTTTTGCAGCAACGTGGATGGAACTGGAGATCATATACGTATCTTAAGCTCTAGTCAAGTCTAGTGATTTTCAAATGGGGAGAATTGATGGTGAATCAGTCTTAAGGGAGCCATTTGTAGTTTGTAAAAACAATATGCAATGTTATACTATATTTCAAATAACACTTGTAATACAAATTACATGAAGTATAGCTTGATAAAAATCCTTGATCTGGGGGGCTACAGCAAAAATGTAGTAACTCTCAATGGAGACGTGCCCCTGTGGGGGACGAGCAACCCTGAGCTGGGGAAGGTGGAGTTATTTGATTCATCCACTCTGGAAGTACTAGGTTAATCTCTGCCCCCAGAACAAGGCCCATGTTTCATAAGGCTTTGTTGAAACTCTTTCCCCTTACCTGGAATGACCTTCCCTCAGCTCTATGAGATCCCCCCGTTCCTAATGAGCTATTCCAACTGTCTTCTCATCCTTTAAGCCTTTCCTCATTCTTCCAACTAGAAGTGTTTTTTTCTTTGGAATGCCCTATAAGATGCCTCACCATGGCACTAATTGCACTGAGGCAAATATTAACATATTTTTATCCAGTCACCCTCCCAACAATAAGCTCTCTGAGGGTAGAAACCTAACATAACAGGTTTGACTTTTACTCTAGAACACTAAGGTACAACAAAAATAACTTCACTCTTTCTCTAAACCAAACTAAATTGGTTCTCAAAAACATTGCATTTCAGCCATCGTTGGGCTGTCTGCTCACATCTCCCCTCTTACCACCACCGTGAGACTGCACAAGAATATTGGGCTTACCTGGGACCAGAAAACACAGACACATTCTCCTCCTTTGAGTAGGGTGGTGTCAGCTCTGATGCTCACTATCCAAGGCCACGTGATCAGGTTAAAGCACCTAGCTCCATCCTCTCTGCCCATCCCCAAATCTAGTCCCAAGTCTAGTCTCAGTGAGGCCTTCTCAACCCTTCCATCAGACAGATCTTTGCTGAACACCAACTCTTCACCCCACATTTGATGCTGACTGCCTTCTAGCATGTCTTGATGTCTTTTTGAAAAATACCCCTCCATGTAGCCCCACTCCCAATCTTCAAAAGAAGAAACTATCTTCATCATATGTGTATCTCTTACCATGGCTAATGTAGTGCTTGATTATTAAGATATTGAATGAATGGTTAATCATCTTTTGTCCTGTCTGGGAGGACTTCCTGGGACTCAGAACTCATCCTGTAGAACTCAGCCCAAATACTCCTTCCTCATGGAATCTGTTCCCTATCAGGTACTATCATACATCCAGTAATTTCCCGTGTCATTACTTAGTCATGTTTGTCTATATTGCCAGACTGAATGCTCCACGAGGGCCACAGCAGCATCATTTTTGCTCGCTGCCCATATTCCCTGCCTAGAGGCCTGTTACCCATTTACCATCCAAATAAATATTGACTTGAATAATAAAAATATCCTTCCCCCTACCATAGAGCTGTTTCTCCTCCAACTGTGCTTGTGTTTTCTGAAGTGGTAAGTTATATTCAAAGCCGTGGGGTGATAATAATTCTCCCCTAAAGTAAAAGCTCCTCCTCCGTCTGGCTCTCCCTCGAGTTGCAATGAGTGAGATTCAAAGTCCTTGTCCACATTCCTCATGCACGAGGTCCAAAGCCAGAGCCTACAGCCTTCACCCCACATTCACATCTCAGTCCTACCAGGGAAACTCTTTAGCTCTTTCCAATTTTCCTTCTTCACCAGAGAGAGCTGTGCAACCCTGAGCAAAAATTAAAATTTTTTCAAATATCCAAATAAAAGACCTTTATGGGCCATTTGGGCATTCTTTAAATACTATTTTCTACCACTAAGATGTTCAGCAATAAGGAATTTTAACATGTTTGGTTGAAAATAGCAAAGAACCGAATTAATTTAATTAATGTGTTTGGCACTCAAGAATTGACAGCAATTCTAAGTGAAAATGACATTGATGATGTAGACTAGCCTATGGGACTGTGAGGAACCTGGCACTCTATGTTGATGGAAGAAATCGTATTTTAGCTACTTAAAGTATAAATGGGCCTGACATAAGTATCTTCTAGTAGGGTCTAGACCTGCCCCATCTGATACAGTAGGAACCTGTGACTATTTCAGTTTAAATTCAAGTAAAAATTGTTTCTCAGGATCACTAGTCACATTTCAAATGCTACCATATTGGACAGTGCTATATAACATTTCTGTCAAGACAGAAAGTTTTTTGGAACTGCTCTGTTCTAGATGCCTTGAATATCAAATTGAAAAACTGTCTCAGTGGGAGGACTTGTGCTTCAACAGGATATGTCCAGTAAACAGCCACTCTTCTTACTAGCTACTGGTTTCTGTTCTACCTTCTTCACACCAAGTGTCTCATTAAAGCCACACAACTTGGGAGGTGTGTAGTATATCATTACCCTTGTGTTAGTCTACTAGGGCTGCCATAACAAAGGACCACAGACCAGAAGGCTTAAACAATAGAAATTTATTCCCTCACTGTTCTAGAGGCTAGAAGTCCAAGATCAAGGTTTCAGCAGAGTTGGTTTCTTCTAAGGCCTTGTCCCTCAGCTTGTAGACTATCTTCTCCTTGTGTCCACTCATGGTCCATCCCCTGTGACCATTGGTGTACTAACTTCATTTTATAAGGACATTAATCATATTGGACTAGGGCCCACCCCAATGATCTAATTTAACTTATTTACCTCTTTAAAGACCCCCATCTCCAAATACAATCACATTCTGAGGTACTGGGCTTAGGACTTCAACATATGAATTTTGAGAAGGCACAATTTATCATGAAATACCCCCAATTTGTAGAAGAGAAAACAGGCCCAGAGAAATTAAACTTTGCACTTTTCATTAAGTTGAAAACTCAAATCTGCATGATTCTCAAGTTCATGAGCTCAACCACTACACAACTGCCAGGAGCTAACTCCCTGTCCCTTCCTCTCCCAGCCCAAGACAACCCAAAAGATCTGAGTCACCTGCACTCAGCGCCACAAGCTGATAATTCCTGCCCATCGCCTTGTGACCAAGAGCACCGTTTGAGAATTGTAAGGCCATAGATCAGAAGAAGCTGACTTGTGTGCTTGAGGGTCAAATCTGACCCACAGCACTTAGCCCCAACCGACTCTAACCAGCTGAGTTAGCCACACGTAGCTAATTCCCTGCCCTTCCCCTTGACATTCGTGTGGCAGTGCCTGCCTGCGATGTCCTAGAATACATACAGGAGACTTCCCAGCAACATTCATTGTCTATTAATTACCTCAGAGGGTTAAACTGGCCAGATCATCAACTTTGCTTGAACATTTGGCTCCTAAATCTAACCAAAGTAAGCATGTTATGGATCATATGGCAGATTTAATTGCTTCACTCCTGAGAGTCCCTGGACCCATTCATTCTGCCTGCAACTGCTTTGTCCCTTTCTTTTTTTTTTTTTTTTTTTGAGACAGAGTCTCACTTTGTTGCCCTGGCTAGAGTGAGTGCCGTGGCGTCAGCCTAGCTCACAGCAACCTCACACTCCTGGGCTCAAGCAATCCTACTGCCTCAGCCTCCCGAGTAGCTGCGACTACAGACATGCGCCACCATGCCCGGCTAATTTTTTCTATATATTTTTAGCTGTCCAATTAATTTCTTTGTATTTTTGGTAGAGACGGGGTCTCGCTCTTGCTCAGGCTGATCTCGAACTCCTGAGCTCAAACGATCCGCCCGCCTCGGCCTCCCAGAGTGCTGGGATTACAGACATGAGCCACCGCGCCGGGCCTTGCTTTGTCCCTTGATTGAACACTGCAGATGGGAGTAGAGGAGGCTGGGAGTGGTGGCCACATGCCCTTCACTCCAGATTGCTTTCTTTCCCTGCAGCCTGCAACCGGCAGCCTTCTAGTGCTGATAGAAAACTAGTAAAACGAGTCAGATGTTGACTCTACTTGCCAGCTTCCTTTTTCTTCCTCCCTGTCCACCTGACCATTTGGGCATAAATGTCTCAGATAGGGCGGGTGATACTCCAAATCTAGAGAGAGGGTAACGTGGTCATAGCTTCTGTCCAGAGCCACACTCGAGCGGCCAGCCTCCTGCATCAGGAGCGAGCAAAAACAGCTCAGTGCTGAGTATGGCTGGGACTGAAACAGTTTGGGAAGTCATTGTCACTCAGTGGGATTTTTGCAGTGGAATGTGCTAATTACCAAATCGATATGATGGGGAAAGAAAAGCACCAATTCTCCTCTACAGAAATAAAAGTAACATCCAGCCAGCTCTCTTTTAACCACAGAGACTGGAACAGGAAGCGCACAGGCAGCTGGAATTCACAGATAATTCCAAAGCTTTTCTGCTAGCAAGTGACAGCAAGTGAGCTCATTTTCAGAGGCTTCAAGGCCAATTCTAATGTAATAAACAGAGATGGGAATTATGTGAATCTCTCTTTCTCTCTCTCTGTCTTTCTCTCTCTCTCTCCCTCTCTCTCGCTCTCTCTCTGTGTCACACACACACACACACACACACACACACACACGCACACACACACACACCCTGACTTAGAAGGAGCCAAGGGGAAGCAGCCCAGATACCCATTCGGGCTTGACATGCTGTCCACTGAGCCCTCAGTCTTCACGTTCATAGACTCACCGCTCATTCGAGACCTTTGGGCTTAATGCAAATTAATTAAACTGCCATGCAGCTCATTTGACCATTATGAGGCTTTAAAATAATTAAGAGTGAAGGCAACTGATTAAACCCTTTCCAGGCTGCCGTAGCAGTTTACGAATTATATAAATTCCATATTAAGGTGACTCCTCTGTGACTGCAGATTAGCTGGGGGATACCCATTAAGAGGGTACCAGTAGCTGTAATATCCTTTTGTGTCTTATTCCCTGACAGCTTTCCAGAGACTTCTATGTGAAGGCATAAAAATTATATACTTTAATTTCTATAGCATCTTACAAATAGGATAATTTTTTTTATCCCATTCGATCCTCCGACTAATCCCATGTGCTTGGCAGGGCTAGTGTTGTTCTCTTTGCTTTACAGGAAAAGAAACCAAAGCTCACAGAAGTTAAGTGGCTCACACAGATAATAAGGGCACAGAGTCAGATATCCAGGCCAGCCGACGACCCCCAATCCAGTACTCTTCCCTTATGCCATGGTTTCTCTCTCTTAAGAACCAGGCTTCTCCCAAAACAGTTCCTCCATTCTCGCATCTTAGGTATTTGAATTTCCAAAGAGAAAGCTTCATTACTTTGGCTTAAAGCAAGGATTTCTGTGTTAAAACAGAGAATATCTTCCCTGAGAGATAAAAGAATAGAAATATTTTGTTGTACTCTCTCCTTACAACTCCACCAAACCTCCCCCCTACACACACACACACACACACACACACACACACATACATACACACACACACAAAGATAGAGAAAAAAAACACCATTTTCGATAAAGAAACAAACACAAGCCCAAAACATAAAGTACGAGATGCACCTGCTGAATATTGCAAACTCTGAGACTGGTTTTCACATGGCGAAACCAGTCCCACCTCGGACTGCACGTAACATGCAGATTTGCCCCAATGTAAGCATCATGAAGAAAGAAATAACATCAGTCTTCTACAAATCCTTCCAGAGATTTCTTTAAATGGTGAGTATATCCTAGCTCATTTTATGAGGCCAGAAAAATCTTGATATCAGGGACATTACAAGAAAACAAAATTACTAACCAAACTCATTTGTGAATCCTAAACATAATACTAGAATTCAAATATCCTACACAAAATGCTACTTAAAAGAATCCAGCAATATATGAGAATGATAATACATTATGACTAGTTAATTCCAGAAATGCAATGGTAGTTTAACTTTTGAAACTCTATGTGATTCACCATATTTACAAAAAAAAGAGAGAGAAAAATTATATTATTTTGTTGAATAGGTACAGAAAAAAGATTGATAAAATTTAACACTCATTCATAATGAAATTTTAGCAAGCTAGGAATAGAAGTGGACTTCCTAATCTGATAGAAGGTATCTATAATAAACCAAAAGTACGTATCGTATTTAATGATGAAATGTTGAAATTTTCCCTGTGAAACTGGGACTGAAACAAGAATGGAACTTATTAACTATTGTACTGGACTAATCTAAGAAATCCAGTCTAATAAGACAGAAAGAAGAAAACCCATTATGATCTGCAGAAGATACAATCGTGTGCATAGATACACAAAATAAACTATACATAAATTATTAGAGTAATAAATGGGCTTACCAATTATGGTGAATAAAAGGTCAATATACCAAAAAACATTGTATTTCTACATACCAGGAATAAAAAGTTAGAACATTAAATGTTTTAATTATACTATCTATAATGATATCAAAAAGTCAAATGCCTAGGAAATAAATCTGAGAGAATATGTGCAAGATCTCTACATGGAAAATTGTACAACACTATTGAAAGAAATCAAATAAAACTGAAATAAATCGAGATATATGCCATGTTCCTGATTGGAAATTTCAATGTTATAAATGTGTCAATTCTCCCCAAAAAGATCTATAGATTCAATCCCGGTCAAAATCTCGTCAGGACTTTAGTATTTATAAATATGTGTGTGTGTGTGTGTGTGTGTGTGTGTGTGTGTGTGTAGACAAACTGACTCTACAATTGATACAGTAGTGTTAAGTACCAAGAATACTCAAGACAAACTTAAGAGCAAAAAGGAAATTTTTACTTTTGAAGATGTCGGGACTTATAAAACCTATCATAATTAAATCAGTGTGATATTGGTGCAAGAAAACACAAATAAATAAATGGAAGAGAGATGGAGCCAAGATGACCAACTAGAGACATCATTGTCCTATCCCGCTGGCTGGAAGGTGGGATGTTGGACTAAGGAGAGTGGGGAGCAGTCACAGCTCAGGTGCGGATCACAGAGAGAGGTGACAGAGACAACTGGGGACCCCACCGAGGAAAACTGCAAAGCCGAGAAAGAAGAAGCAAGGAGAAGACAGCGGCATAGATCAATCCCGGGGAGGCTCAGAGCCCAGTGAAAGGGTAAGGGGGAGGGTCCCCCGTACCAGGCTTCGGTGAACAGCGGGACACTAAGTTTATTGAAGGCTTTTCCACTCTCCACAAGCACAGGCACAGCAGCTAATTAGAAATAGCGGGGAGAACCACCGAGCCCCAGGAGTTTGGGCATCCATGAGGAGACCCCACGGGAGAGTGCCACGAGAGGCCGGAGAGCCAGCTTTCTTGCACCTGGACGCTTCCTCCTCTGCACCTCCCAAACCACAGCATCCAAGGAAGCAGTTTGAGCTCAGGCTGGCCAAGAGCCACGGTCCCTCCCCCACCCATTTCACTGCGAGAGTGGTCTGAACCGAGAAGCTCACAAACAAACCCATCTCTGCAACAGGAGCACGCTCCAGGCCAAAGTCTCCACAGAGAGCGGGCCCGCCCCTCTTTCCTTAGGGACTTGCAGTGGAATAGAGCCGCACGATTTGGGAGCTACCTACCCACCGGCGTTTTGCGCATGCGCCAGCGGCTCAGGTAGGCGGGGCCGGTCCCAGTAGCCCCGGAAACAAGGGTGGTGCAGGGAGAAACAGGGGAGAGGTCTCAGAGCTGGTCTCGGTGGCAACGAAGCCCTCACGGACACATCTGACTGGAGAGCGTGGTGGGGTTCTGAGGAATGGGAAACTGGCAGCGCACCCACCCGCCCCCACTGGAGAACTGCCATGTTGGCCAGGGGTGCGGCGTTTGGAGAGAACTAGCCTAGCCCCTGGTTCCATGGGAACCAAACGCCTCAGGCGCGCTGGCTGAAGGGGAGCTGCGGCCCCTCCCCCACTCGATAGGTAGGTGGCACTTGTGAGTAAAAATCAGTCTGCGTGATAGCGAGTGCAGCTTGAGCCAAGAACTTCATGAGCAGCCACTTCTCTCCGGCAGGAGTGTGCCACTGGCTGAGGTCCATGCAGCTAGAGGGCCCCACATTCCTCTTCCTTTTGGGACTGATGGTGCAACAGGGCGCACGACTGGGGAACTACCTGTCTGCCAGCGTTTCACAGAGAAGCACACCAGTGGGTCAGACACACAGACTGGGGGGAGTTTGAGAGGTGGACTCCGGTGGTGAAGGAACACACATGGACTGATCCGATGGGAGTGTGCTGTGGGGTTCCAGGGGATGGTGATTTGGAAGGGTGCTCACTCCTTCCTGCAGAGAAACTGCACCACCGGACAAGGCTGGAAAGAGCCTGGCCTGGGGACTTAGCGCTCAAACATTTAAGACTCTTACCCGGGAACAGCCCTCCCAGTTTGAAGAACTAGTCCTTAACCTCCTACCAGCGGCTCCCCCTTCAGCTGGAAAAGCAACTTCTGAGCCCCACCAAGGCTTTGCAAAGCCTTTCAGGCTCTTGCAACATAGCTGCTATCTGCCTTGCTCCTCTACCCTCCTCAGGGAGAGTAGAGATCAAGCAACCCCCTGGGAACTTCTTTGATTACTAACTCAATAATTCAATCTCATTATTTGTTATGGGTCTATTCAGTTGTTCTATTTCTTCGTCAGTTTTGGTAGTTTTGTTCTTTCTAGGAATTTGTCCATTTCATCGTATTTTTCTAATTCGTAGAAAGCTTCAATTTGTAATTGTTCATAGCCTTATAATCCTTTTTATAATAATTCTGTGAAGTCAGTAGTAGTCTTCTCTTTCATTCCTGATTTTAGGTATTTGAGTCATTCTCTTTTTCTTTGTCTAGCCAAAGACTTGTCTCTTCTGTTAATCTTTTCAAAGAACCACTGTTATAAACAAGAAGGAAGGGATATGACTCCCATTGCGAGAATGTCCAGTGCAGAGCGGCTGCAGGAGAGTTAATGCAGCAGCTGAGCTGTCGCGGAGGGTCCAGGTTGCTCCTCTGTGTGTGCCCTGTGAGTCTCACGCTGGCCTGGCCCTGCTTACTCGCTCCACACGGCTGCCACAACTGCAAGGATCTATGCAGATGCGATAGTGTCCAGTAGAATAAGAGTTTAAAAAATTGTGTTTTTCAAAAGACTCTCCTGCTGACCCTCCCCCACCATTCTTTGCCAGAACTGAGTCATGTGCTCACCCTGAATCCAGTCTCTCACCAGATGATGTTGATGGGCACAAATTAATGAAGACACACAGAGGAGGGTGACACCCAAACAAAAGCATAACAAGAAAAAAGGGAGTCAGTAGCTACTGCCTGAAGTTGAAACAGGCGGTTAAACAAATGTAATGACTAATTCCTGACAGTTTTTCATAATTTTCTTCATAAATTTTTGCAATTATTTGATATTCTTTTCCTTTATTCATATTAATAATGATCCTTTTTATTTTAATAGCATGCAAACTATAATCCTAAGTTTCTAAAACCAAACTCATAAATGGTGCAATTTTTACTAAAACATAACACGAGGAGCAGTTCTAGTACATAAATGTAAACTGCCTATTGTTACTATCCATATCGTTGTTAGCCATCAACACTTTTGTCCAGATTAGCCAAATTAGTTTATCTGTCATGTTGGAAAGCAAATGAGAGCACCATTTGGGAAGAAAGAAGAGTTCAGAAAGTTTATAGAACCGAAAGGGTTGTTGTGGTTGGAGGAGACATGGGGCCCTCTGAGCAGCTCAGAGAGCATGGGGCGCCGGGGGGCTGGGCCGATGAGTTTCCGCAGCCCTCCCTACTAACGGCACAGAAAGGCTCCTGCAACACACTCAGGATCTGAACCAGCATGCCTATTTAATGTGCATGGTGTGGCCTTGGGCCAGAAGTCGATGACGCCTGCCCTCCAGCATTCGCGGTCTAATGGGAAAGACATATAAAAGCACATGGGCCGATGGACACACTTATAACTTTGACTCAAACAGTACAAAATCAATCCGTGTAACCAAACATTTGTATCCCCATAATTTTCTGAAGTTAAAAAAAGATATATAAAAGCAATTTCAAGTGCAACAGTAGAGGTGCAATGGTAGAAACTACAGCAATTGCCAAAGTGGGGAGTGATTAGTTTGGAAAGCCGGAGACAACTCTACAGAGAAAAAGTGAATATCAAAGGATGCACCTGAGTTCACAAAGTATACAGTGGAGGAAAGGAGCTTCCAGAAACCGAGGAGTTTGAAGTAGTGTGACCTTTGTGGAAGCCTCCATGAAGGAGTCTGTAATCACAAAGAGGGGATGATCCCAATCAACTGCACAGGAAACAGGGAAAACACCAACTTTTATGAGCACCAATTCAGCGCCAGGCGCTGGGCTAGAGCCACGCACCTGTCAACGTATCACGTAGCCCAACGAAGAAGATGGTTTCCTGCCCATGGGAAGAGCTCTGATTTGCAACCTCCCTCAGACCACTTGACTATTATTAAGTGGTGGAGACTGGGTTTGACACCACGTCTGCACACTCCAGTCCAGGATTTTTTCCTGTATGAAGAAGAAAAAGGCAATTTCTGTATTTTTTTTTATTTGAATGGCTCCTATTTCGCATTCTAATATGCAGATGAGCTTTAGATAAGAAAGACATGTGTCCCTGTAATGTTGTATACAAACTGAATTTTTGTAGCTAAGATCATATTTCAAGTATCTTAAATTTCATGACAAATCCTTTTTCTACATCAAAGAACCCTTTCATAGAGCAAAGAGCCAGTCCCTAATTCATCTGCACTTTCATGTGTCAAGCTTCCTTAGAGTAGAGCTCACTTCTGCCACTGAAGGAACTGTATACCCTGAAAACAACAACAAATCCAAAGTCTCACTTGTTTTCAGTGAGAGCCAAGAGGCAGAGCCGGGGAACCAACAGCGCGGCCCTGGAGGGATCCCGAGTTCCCATCTGGTGTCTGCAGGCATGTCCTCTTTACTGAGGAGCAGGGAGGCTCCTGTCCCTCCCGGTGAGCCCACTTTGTCAGGAGGTAACAGACTCTTGCTCCTACACATTCGTGCACTTCTGCGGGACTCATGTAGAGCCTTTGTCAGCCTTTCTCCTGGTCGCCTGAACTGCTCAAGCAGAGATCGGCTAGGGGGAAGCTGAGGCACATCTCAGCTGTAGAACTGACTCCTCTGTCCACACTTAAACCCCTAAGGAGTCTTCTTCTTCCCCTCTCCCACCCACTTCCCAGGAGTCAAATAGGTGCATTTCAGGGCAAGCACTGACATCCGTACCCTCCTCTTTTCTGCGTCTGTCCTGAATTTATGAAGTTTGTACAGATCCCTGTATACTGAAATGGACCAAGCCCAAGGTTGCCTGGACAGAGGTGCTGTCCTCTTGGCTTGGATTTAAATCGCTACAACAGGCTCATCTTTGTGCTAGTCATCTGTGTTGTCTATCAAATATTTCCAGGTCTTTCCCTGGGCATAGGTATGATTGCATTTCCCCAGCCCCTTTAAAGTTAGGCATGGCCTTGCAACTTACTCTGCTCAATAAAACAGGAGCAGAGTGAAGTGTGTCATTTCTAGGCGGAGACTTTAAAAGTCAGTATGATGCTGGAAATAAGTATTGAGATACCCCTGCTGGGAGCCTGGGTCCAGAAGAGACAATGAAGGGAGCTGCCTGCCAAGCCCCGGTGGACAGGAAAGGAAAGGAAGCCCAAGATGCCATGGAAGTCCTTAGGAGGGGGCCTAGCAAACTCCCAGGGAAGGGGAGGCTGGCGAGGGAAGATTCCCAGAAGAGACTGTGCTGATGCTGAGCAGGAATGGGGGATGAGTGGATGATAAGGAGGCAAGGGTGTGTGGTATGGAGTGGGAAGAAGGTATCCCAGGAAAAAGAGACAGCATGTGCAAAGGCCAAGGGGTGGAGAAAGAGGGAGGGACGCAGGGAGAGAGGGACGAAAGAGAGTAGAGCCCTCAGTAGAATCCACACAGCATCAAACGTCTTACCTGAGAACGTCTTTCCTCATAACTTGGCTATCTCCTCAATAACCAGAGAAAAGGAAGGGGGTGGGGGAGAGAAACTGTAGCCCAGGAGAATGAGAAAACAGAAAGTGGGTTTAAGGAAAAGAGGACTAGAAAAGAAGAAGAAATCTAGTACAATAAGACTAGAGGAGAAAATCAGAAACAAGATGCACTAGATTAAATAATGGCCCCCAAATGTCAAGTCCTCATCCCTAGAACTTGTAAACATGACCTCATTTGGAGAAAGGGTCTTTGCAGATGTGACTAAGGATTTTGAGTGAGACGACTACCCTGAACTCTCCTATGGGCCCCTGCTGCCCTTGTGTGTCCACATCAAAGAGGCGGAAAGACGCACACAGAGGAGAAAGCCACGTGACTGCAGAGGCAGAGGCTGGAGCAACCCGGCCACAAAGCAAAGAACACCTGGCGCCACAGACACTGGAAGAGGAGAGGAATGAATTCTCTCTGGAGACTCTGCCAGGAAGACAGCCCTGCCGACACCCTGATTTCAGACTTCTGGCCTCCAGAACTTTGAGAAAATACATTTCTATTGTTCTAAGCCACCTGGTTTGTGGTCACTTGTTACAGCAGCCCCAGGAAACTAATATACAAGGGGACAGAGAAAGAGTCATCATTCTGTTTCACAGTCACTCCCTGCAAACTCTTCTGCCTCCCCTTCTAGCCTCCTCAGCCTGCCTTGGTGCTCACCACCGTCCACCCACCCTCTCCTTCCCTCCAGCCAGGCCCCATCCTAGTGCTCCAGGGCTGAGGCCTGTCTGGATGGAAGGGAAGCCCCAGGGGTAAAGCCTCCCCTCCACGCCTTCCCTGGCCTCCTCTGCTCTCCTCCTCCACACCTCTGCACCAGACAGAACCACCATTTGTTGGCTGTGTTTCTCCACTCACATGAATTCTAAGCCGTTTGGAGGCAAAATAATCTATACCTACCGCCCAATATTTTGTTCAGGGCCAGAGCCAATACACAGATTTGAATGCATAAAAAGTAATTGATAAATGTTTACTAATTGACTAATCATTTGGAATTTGCTATTAATACCATAACAACCAAAGCATCTATTATGTGTCAGGCGCTGTACTAGGCATACCAAATAATCACAATAATAGAAATGGCCATTATAACTAACAAGCCATTATCATGTGCCAGGTACCATGTTATGCATTGGAAATGTATTACCTTATTTAATCCTCACCACCATATTATTGTTATTGCCTTCTCATAGATGAATAAGGCAGGTTAAGAGAGGTTAAGGACCTTGCCTGTTGTCACCCAGCTAACAAGCCTCAGAGCCAGACTTCAAGTCCAGATCAGACAGGCTCTCAAAACGATGCTCTAAGTAGGATCTTTTGGAGGGAAAAAATCAAACTCTTCTAGATTGTCATTTGCTTGACCACTGTCTTAAGGTACCTTGGTTTCTCTAAATTTTGGGGTCTTCCTTAAACAATATGAATCCAGGTTTACCAGCTAGACGTCTGAGCGTCACAATTCCAGGACCTGAAATCAACCTAATTGGCCACTGGGTGGCACCAAAAAGGTGTGTCTCAGACACAAAAGCCAGCAAGCAAGGGAGGTTTCCAGCTCCGAGGTGCTCTAAAGCTGAGCTGTGCACAAACTGGTAGGCAAAGCCGTCCAGAAGGAACTAAGCCAAGATTCAAAGAAGTGGATTAGAACACATGTTTCCTCAGGTGTCTAATACTGATAGAAAAAGATAGCAAATGCACACGCTTGCATCTCAGTTCAAAATCATAATCCTGAGGAATGCAGACTGTTTGAATACATCTGTTTACCAGGAGCACACAGAAATCCCCAGGGGTGCTCCAAGAAAAGAAAAATTACAGGCACAATCGCCAACAGCGAGGATGTCCAAACACCTTAACAAGTGCTTCTTGAAACGGCAGCTCTTGAATGATTCAAATGCCTCTTAGCCAAAATGCATGGCAACGGCCATAAATACACTATAATTAACATCACATGCACAGCAAGGGAAACTTTGAAAATATTTCATTTAACATCTCAAAGGAGTCACAGATATTCTTCCCTGTGAATGAGGACATTGTCAAATTATTTATCCAGGGCCCGCTGTGAATTCTCAGAGTTGTAAAGTATCTGCAGATTGCTACATGCTTAGTAGGAAGAATGATAGCTCATTGGGCAGCTGCATTCCTTGGGCTGGCGACCTGGCCATAGTGCAAATTGCCGTTTCCTGCACCACTGCTACTCTGAGCCTGGTCCGTGGTGAACTGTGTGCCACCACTCCATGAGGAGACAAGTACAGAAAGTGAGAGTGAGCATTAGGAACTTGTACAGTGATTCGACATTGCCTTGCCGTGCAAGGCTGTGATCAGTTCAACAGAGCTGGACCTGTCCAGAGGTTGCAGGTTTGCTGGTGAGCCATTTGTGGCAAGGGTTGCGATCTAGTCCTGTGTGGCCAGCCCTTATCAGTGTGGAACAGATTGGAAGTTAAATCAAACTAGCCGTCCACCACGGGGGAGGGGGGGGCGAGTTGAGAAGCGCTGGCCTGGGCACAGGAGGCAGATTACTCCAACCTTGTCTTCCAGTTCCCTGGGCTTAACAAAGAGTCTGTTCTGCTCCCAGGGGAGCTGAGGGCATGGGCTTTGCAGACAAGGAGGAGATCCAATCTCCTCTATTCATTACCAGCTGCGTGGCCTTAGGCACCTTACCTAAACCTTTGGATCTGTGCTTTCCTGAGTACTGCAATGGGGCTAATGATATTCGTGCTATAGAGTGGTATGAGAATGATGTAAAGGAGACAGGAGTGGTGAGAATGAGCACTCAGAGGGTTTCCACACCTCTTTCCTAATCTCTATCTTTCAATCTCTCTCTCAGTCTCTGTCTCTCTCTCTGTCTCTCTCTCTCTCTCACCTCTTTGGAAGGTGTTTTGAAAATAAAGCCCTCTCCACCCCCAAGAAAACTGTGTTATGAACACTGTCTTGGGGTTCTTCATGACCGAGGCTCTGGATTTCATCATTCCTCAAGTTCTCCTATGGAGGGAGGAGAGAATTCTAGATTAACAGACAGAAGAGAGAAAAGAGAAGGCCCGGGGAGTGGGGGGTGTAACAAGGCAAAGACGGATCCAAAAGAACAGAGAAAAGTCTTGAGACCTGACAGGAGAGGAAACGAAGGACAAGTGAAGGAGATGGAGGGCTGAGGAACAAGAGCTAGACGCTCATTCTCAAGGAAGTTTCCAGAAGGGAGCAGCCCACTGTCCTGGAAGAATACTTGGAACGAGGGATAAGCCCACCTTTCCCTTCTTGCCCAGGGCTGTGCCAGTATCGCCTCCTTCTGTTCCTGGGGAGGCCTTGACTTGGCAGCAGCCGCACCTCATCCAGTGACCCCCTGCGTGAGTGAGGCCCATCCCGACACCTGCTGCCTCCGTCCTGTTCTGTCATTAAGTGATCTCTGAGCACCCGCTGTGTGCCAGGCACTGCTTTAACACTGGCCATGCAGCAGCCAACACAACCCAGCCTCTGCTGCCCTGGGGTCATCCTCTAGAGACAGAAGGGAGGAAAATGCCGAGTAAACAACAATTGCCCCCGCGCAGAATGGTGGCATGTTGTGCCTTGCTTGAGCGCGGACAGTGTGCTGCGTAAGTTACTTCACACTGCGGGGCAGGGCCTCCTATGCTGAGGCCCCAGCGAGAATTCAGGGGAGTTTATGTACTTGGATGGGGTGAAAATTTTATCCTTACTTACTCTAGCCACTAACTAAAATTTAACATTTTCTTCAAATAGGAATGCCAACAACCACACAAGTTCCTGTGACTTTGCAACCCATAGAAATTACAGATTTTGAGTATCATATTACAACTATTGCAGATATTCTGAAATATTCATGCTCATCACTACTTCAAATTTATGGTAATTCTTAGACATGCCATCAGACCTTAATATTTACTGCATTAATAAAGAAGCACATATATTATTACATCACATGCATCTATTTTTCAAAATTTTGATAACTACTGTATATGTCAATATAATTGGTTTCCTCCTAGGTATTTTTTATTCATCTATAAACATTATTCTGGAAAGGCAGCCCAGGGTTTTACTAGCAGGCCAGAGGTATGGAAGGCACAGAAAATATTAAGAACCCCTTCTCTGAGACCTACTGCTAGTTAACATGCAAAGGTCCCTAATCAGCTATCCACCCTCCAGGACTGTTAGTTAGCACATGGCAGAGCCCATTAGGTATGCACACTCCAAAGAACTAAGGCAACTCTTGCAATCTGGCTGTCTTGGTAAGTGCTAGAGAGCTGAAAAGTTAGCAGCTGGGATATTTAAAACAATTTTTCATCGGTGAAATAAGTAATGTTCAATATATGTGCAAAGGATGGAAGTATTGTATAGGCACACATACCTAGTATAAACAGGAATATAATAAGTTAGTAAGCCCAGCAGTCTAAACCTTCTCTCTTGCATGGATCACCAGTCCTGAGGCTCTGATTTGATCCTGTGTCCTCATACTTACAGAGGGACTCCAAGAGGATAGCCAGCTCTCTTGCCCCTCTTGTCTATAATGGCACCTCATCTCTCTCTAGCTGAAGCTTTTGTGCAAGGAATTGTGGAAGCTCCTGGGAAGCTGAGGCTGGGGCTTCCACAAGCCAACAGAGCAGGTGTGTATGACTCTTTGTGTGTGTGCTTTGCCACTCGGTACTTGTATGGGTAGCAGAATTCCACCTAAGATCGGCTTCCCTTATAGCACACTGCCTGGCAGCCAGGTGGTAAGAAGGTGTCTGTGGAACTAAGCAGAGACCACCCAGATGAGAGCACACAAGGACTGCTTACTCAGAGCTTGCCGGAGCAAGGTAGTCAGCCTCTGACCCTTGTGTGCGGCAGAGACCCAAAGGCAAGGGCAGCAGGAAAGCTTCATCGTGGAAACAGAAAGTCCTCCGGAGTGCTCTCCTTGTGGGGAAGCTGGAGGGACACTAACTAGAAGTGGGGCATCCTATGTATTGGTGTGGGGAGCATTTGGGCTCTCTTCTCTTGTTCCTGAGTTGGAAGTGGGGGCAAAAGAAACAGAGAAGTTGGCAGTCCTTGAACAAATCCTGACCATTCTGGGCCAATTGCTGCAGAGCTGTTGGTTTAGCTTCCTGGACTGGTTGCTGCAGAGGTCGTGAGTCAGAGTATTGTCATGTACAGCCTGGCCATTGTCTGTGTGTATATTCACTCTGTCAGCACCTCTAGACCTCAGCTACGTCTAGCAGTGAGAGGTTAAGGATGTCTACAAAAACCTTAGAAAGGCCCAATCAGCAAAGGTCTTTTCGCAACAAGACACACTCGCACTCTGGTGTCTGCAGCCCAGTAAAGGTCTCGGGTACCTGTGGGTGGCGTTGGGTTTGACCCGGAACGGCTATAGTGACCATGCCTTATCCCCCTGAGCTGATGTTGTGGTCAATGATACCTCCTCGTACAGGTAGAACTCTGGACATGGTGCCTGCCCCATAGTAAGTGCTCAGGAAAGCACAGCTATCATTTTTTGGTTTTTTATTTAAGAAGAGGTAGCAATTTGCCATGGAAATAAAATCTATGCCAGTGCTGCTCAACCAAGAATGATTTTGTCCTACAGGGAATATCTGACAGCAACTGAGACATTTTTTGGTTACCACAACTGGGGTTGAAAATGCTACTACCTATAGTAGGTAGAGGCCAGGAATGCTGCCAAACATCCCAGCACACACAGGACAGCCCCCGCAACAAAGAACTATGCAGCTGCAAAGCCAATCATGCCGAGGCTGCCTATCGCTGGAGAGAGATGGAGGAAGAAATGAATACCAAAGGATGCCCTGGAGTCGGGACAGCACAGTGATCAAGAGAGTGACTTGGACACTGGGTCTGTCACTTCCTGGCAACCAGGCAAGTCACTTAAGTCCTCTAATAGCAGAACCTCATTCATAGGATTTAGTGTAAATTGGCCTTGGTCACTTTCATTGCACATGTTTCTTAGGTTCCTTTGGGTAGATCTGGGTAACCTAGAAGGTTGAGGTGGGTAACAGTTGGCCACCCTTCCTCTACAAGCTAGCTACCAGGTTAAAAGGGAACGAAGTTGCAAAATTCTGCCACATGTATGGACATTTAGCAAACAAACCCAAAAGTAGTCATAGTACCTGTTCTGCAAGCTTCATGAAGTCCCAGCTCTCTGTCCCTTGAGTGCCTCAAACCCAATTTGCGTGGGAGAGTCCCTAGAGGCAGACACACAGTGACTGTAGAGGCGGGATTCTGTTAATGTTGTAACTGGCTTCAGACACCAGAATGCTCCTTTTTCCTTGTGGCTGGACACCAGGCAGATAAAGGAGTTCGCTCCTGAGCTATTTCTAAGGATTCAGGCTGTCGGTGTCTCTAGATCTTTATACCCAACTCATGCAAAGGTGGAGAGTATTTCTAAACTATTTTATCCAATCCAGATACCTTGATGATCTTTAGTTCACCATTGAAAACCCATTTCTAGCAGTCGCCCTGCCATTTAACAGGCCACTAATTTCAGCAATCTAGAAACATTCCTGACATTTCTCTAAGCTAATTGGCAATGCATCTGATGTTAACAGAGATGCGGATCACAGAAGTCTGCTTCCGGCTTCAGGAGAGGGCGTCTGATTAGAACGCGAGCTGGCCTCTCCTCCTGGGTGTTCCGCCACATTAGAGCACCAGCTGCACCTGGGCTGCTGCTTCACTGAACTCACACACACACCCAAGAATGCACTGTCTGGGCCAAAGGTTTAAAGCAAATCACAGACAACATAATAGAGCTGTTGAGAAAGATCACATGCACAAAGCACTTAGCACTGTTCCCGGCACCTTAGTAAATACCGAGTAAGTGCTTGCTATTATTATAGTTGTTGTTTTGGGAGCCTTCCTCCAGGTCCTTGAAGGAAGGGAGGAACATTTGAATATCTAAGTGTGGTGCAGAAACGGAAGGTGATGGAATCTGTTGAGCAACTACTGGGTGCCAATCATTTCATGTGCTTTCCAGCATTTAACTGGCACAACCACCGGGCAAGGTTGGTTTAGTTACCATGATTCCTACACGAGGAAGCTAAGCTCAGATGGCACATGCGCCTCTCCCAAGGCCCACTGCCAGCGAGTGCCGGAGCCGGGACTGCAACCCACTGGGTGGGAAAGTCTGTTGCGGCCCAGCTGCCTCTCCTACACTGCCCTGTGAACTCCTGGCAAGAGGGAGATACTAAAATTCAAAGGTGTCAAGAAGATCAAAGTCTCAGGAGGAAAAGGCAGGTGGAAAGTACAAGGCACGCAGTCAGTCACAGCTAGAGACTGCCAGCCAGCCCTCGGGGGACAGGGAGATGTGGTCTGACCAGAGGGCTAACTGTCATGGGTGAATTCTCCCAGAAGCAGAACCCAAACCAAAGCTTTGGTGCAAGTGACAAGACCCCAGGAAGAGAGAGGGCAGTAAGAGCATGTACAGGGAGAAGGGGACTTTAGTCCACCCACACAGTCAGCCATGGGCCTGGGGCCGTGACTCCACAAGTTTAAGGCAGGCCTGACATGCTTCAGGCTATTCGGACTCTTCAGGTTCTCCCTAGGGTGAGGTGGGTCCAGTGCCCTTGAGTAGTCCTCTAAAGGCACCCCAAAGCCAGTGACAGGTGCCCAGAGCTGATACAAGGAGTCCCAGAGGCTCTAGGCAGTGTGCCCCACGCTAGTCATTACCAGCATCTGAAGGGGTTCCGCCTTTGAAATCCCGTAAACCCATGTCCTTCTCCTGGCCCCAGGGGCCCTCCCAATGGGCCCTGCTGGCCTGTGGGACCCAGGCCTCCCACCCCTTCCTCCCTCGTCCTGCTCCCCAGGCTGCACTGGCCTCCCCATGGGCCTCCAGAGTCACCAAGCAGGCCCCCGCCTTGGGCCTGAGTCATTGCTGGTCACTACTCAGGACTCTCTTCCCTGGAGCCTTCCCTCCCCTGCCCCAGGCCTCACCCCAGATACGCCCTTCCCAGATCACCCTTTCAAAGGGCAGCGTCCCTCCCCTCTTCCCTTCACCCTGCTTCCTTTTCCTCCTCACTGCCCGACACTTCCTTACAGATATTCTTTGTGAATTTGTTTATTGTCTGCCTAAGACAGACAGAAATGTAAGCTCTGTGAGGGCAGAACTTCTGCCTACCTTGATCACTGCTGTCTTCAGTGTCTCAAATAGCTCCTGGGACTGAGCAGAGGTCAATAAATGCTTGCTGAATGAAGGTATGGCCCATCAATCAATCCAGAATATACTCCCTAAGGCGTCATTTCCAGAAGTCAATCCAAAGACCAACTAGATCAGAATTTCTTGGGGGACTTATTATAAACGCAGATTCCTGAGCGGTTTCTGGCTGGGAGGAGATGGAGTTCTCAGGGCTCTGTAGAGGCCGCCTAAGGAGTGTGGGGCCAAGGATACAGAACGACTGCCAGGCCACCCGGGTAGGCTGTGTGCTGACACCAGGTCCCCAGGCCCGAAGCCTGGCTAAGGGGCAGCAGAGCTGTCAGATTCCCAGGGATACTTGTGAGCTCAGACAACGTGGCCCTCAGGAGCTGGCATGGCAAATAGGACACGAGAGGATGTCCCCACTTTTCAAACACTGCATGGCCCTTCTCAATTCTAGGACCCTGGGAGGAGAGGGGTCCGCGCTACGGGCGGGGATTGAGGCTTAGAGTCAGATTATTTTTTAATACATAAACAAAAGCATTTGATTTCTAAAATTGTTTTTACAACTTACCGTAAAGTAGGGCAAATTCATTATATCTACATCATTTTAACCTTTTTACAACTCCATTCTTTCTCAGTAGTTTTAATAATATCTAATATTCTCGATATTAAATTTAAATGACATCCAAGAAATATGAAATCATACTTTTGAAACTCATATTAACACATGTATTTGGATTAAAAGATGAAATCAGACTATTTCTGTCCTTGCAATCAGATTTAATTTGATCTGGAGAAAACAGATTGATGGAGATATCTTTTAAAACACAGATTCCCAGGCCCATGCCAGGTCCACTGAGTCAGATTGTTCTGTGGCAGAGCCTTGAAATTTGCATTCTTACCAGCTCCAAGGGGAATTCTTGGTAGCTCCTGTGAGGTTTGAGAATCCCTGCAATGTCCGCCCTCAGGCAAAGTAGGAACTCTGGAATGATGGGAGCAGGAAGGGTAAGAACTGTGCCCCCAGCCTGCCTTTGCTCCAGGGTAGTTGGTAAGGGACCTACTCTCCCATCTGTTAGATACTGAAATGGCTGCATTCCTCTCTGGCCAAGAAGACCCTGTCTCTGTGTTGGGCAGCCTGCTGGGGTGGGTGGAGGCAGGCAGGCTTGGCTTCACAAGGAAAAGGGTGGAGAGGGAACTGGAGGACAGCAACAAACTTGCCAAATCACGAAGGTTAATATTAACTAAGAATGATGTCCAAGCTTCTTCACCACACTGTGGAAAGAGTAAAGATAAGAGAAAAGCTTCTTTGAAAGTAGGCAGCCCAAGAGCTGGATCCAGAGAGCAATTTTGTGGATGAAAGCAAAGAACATGCAGCTAGTATGGAGACAATGTGGGTCTGAGCCTTGACCGCTCCTTTGCTCTGTTTCTCTGGGATGATCATATCACTACTCTGTGCCTGGGATTCCTCATCTGTAAAAGGAGCATCAGCATCCGTGCCTTCCCCCTGACATTTGGAAGGATGTGCTGGTAGAATCTCTGTCTGAGAGGAGATTCTCAACACGGACTGTGCCCGTGTCTACACAGCCAAAGGACAGCTCTGCCCCAGCTTCTTGTCCCATCGTCTACTTCCCTTTGAGCACACCAAGGGCATGACCATCGAGACTTTGACCTTCTTGTTCCTGCCTGGACCAGTCTTTATCTTTACCACATGCTGTAGTGGGCTTTTGTTGTTGTTATTGTATTGTTTTTTTGTGTTTTGTTTTTGCCTAGAATATTCTTTTCATCTCCACATGGTGGATTCTAATCATTCAGGTCTGGGCTTGATCATCACCTCTTCAGAGACCTTCCCAAGCCTCTTTATCTAATATTGCTGCTTCCACTCCCATTCCCAGGCACTCTGTTACATCGTCCTCTTATCTTTGTCTTAGTACTTACCGTTCTCTGAAATCATCTAATTTGTTCACAAGTGTATTTTCCATGTCTTTACTATCACAAGAATTCCTTGAGGCCAGTGGGGGGCCTTCTTTTCCCAGGAGTACATTCCCTGAAATATAGTAGACTCCCAAAAACATCCATAGGATGAATGAATGAATTGCTTTGTTTCACCAAGTCGCCTCTGGGTCCACCTGCTCTCTGTTCCACTCTCCGTTCTTCTCCCCTTTGATGCTTTTGATATTTTTCTCTCTGCCCTTGCCCCAAACCCCACTTCTTCCTCTAGGATCTGAATCTGACTGTAACAGTTTCCCCTACATGGTGCTGGAAAGGAAGGTTTCAGGCCCTTCCATTTCTTCTGGAGGATATTGGGTTGGAATAACCCAGCCTGAGCAGGAATCATGGAAGCCAGCAGACCTTTCTCTAGCTAAAAACATAGCACCCATGCATTATCATGTAGACATCTCCTTCTCATCACAGAGGGTCTTCTGGCCTCCCAGTTTGGGAATGGAGGGAAGGAAGCTGTGTGGAGAGAAAACCCCAGCCTGCCGTACTGCCCAACAGACATTGGTGACGACAGATGGGTGCCCAGAGGGAAATACCCTCCAGGGAACTGGAAAAGGAGGAAAATAAGATTACCCTTACACAGGTAAACAGGAAACCGATGACCTGGGATCAGGGCTGCAAGCTAGGGCAAATCTCAGGTGGAGGCACTGCTACAGCCGAAGGAAGGATCTCTCCCTCAACAAAGAGCCTGGTTGGTCCTAGAATTAAATAAATGTTTATTTAGCCCCAGTACGTGCCAAACATCTTGCTGAAAGATTTCCCTGCATTATCTCCTGTAATCCTCCCAACAACACTTTTCTTTGCTATCATTGGTCTTATCATGAGAACGTCATTACTAAGACCCACCGGAACAGGAACCATGCCTTTTGTTTCTCATTCTTTTGCTTAGTATTTTGTCCGTACATCATTGCACAGAACACAGACAGGGAGGAACCACCAACATTGGTTGGTTAGTTCCTCTACCCCGGGGTTTTCCTCCCCTTTCAAAATATTCTTTCTCAGCCTCTATGTCTACAACAGCCACATAGCTTATTCACTGCCCTGTATGTTAGGTTATTCTGTTCTCTCTGTAAGCAATGTCCCTTTTACCTTCCTTTGATGGCCGTTACTTATTATAAAGCCGTATAGCTTGGTGGCTGGGCAAATGGACTTCGGAAATGAGAGCCCCATGTTTGAATTCAGGTGCTACCACGAAATAGCTACGTGACACTGGGCAAGTTGACCTCTTTTGTGTCTGTTTCCTGTCAGTGAAATGGGTTTAATAATAGCTAATCCTAGAATCATGGTAAAGAGTTAAAGTGTAAAGAGTTAATGATTGTTAAGAGCTAAAATGTAGTTAAAGAACATAGCAAAGTACTTGAAAGAGGAAGTCAAGCTACAGGGAATATTTCCAGGAGAAAATATTAAGTGCTGACCAAAGGATAGCTGGTAGGGTTTTTTGTCTGTAAGCAAAAGAAATTGCATTTGGCTAACTTAAGCAAAAATTGACGTTTCTTATAAACACCCTGGGACACTAACTGACTCAAAAGGTAATCAGAACAATCAGCTTTGGGAAGGATGGACCCACAGGGAACCCGGCTGTTGAAATTTATGTTGATCCCTATTCCGATATTGCCACTGGGATGACCTAGCTCCATCCGCCTTCCATTCTGCTTTTGGTCTTAGAAAATCTGGGCTGTGTCTTCTCTTTGGGTGGAAAGTGGAAGGAGCAGTGTGATTGATGGGCCCACCAAGGTTATAGAGAATGAGGCAGGAGCTGAAACCTGTATTAATTTCCTACTGCTGCTATTACAAATTACTGCACACTCTGTGGCTTCAAACACCACAAATTTATTATTTTACCGTTTTGGAGGTCAGAAGTTTACAGTCAGGTCTTAGTGTGCTAAAATCAAGGTATTTGTAAGGTTGCATTCCTGCTGTTAACTGTGATAGACTTACATAACTTCAGGTAATTGCAGAGTGTATCCCGTTACCTCTGCCACGTCAAGTAACCTGATCAATAGCATGACATCCCATCATATTAGCAGGACCTACCCACGCTCAAGGGGAAGGGACTGCACATACCAGCTGTGTGACTAAGATGTACCTTTCAGCCAGGTAATCAGATTGCAGTATAGAATAGGAGATGTTGTCACAGAGGCATGTGGGAGAACTGGGCAATTATGAGTAACGGTGTAGAAAGAGAAGAGGAAAATGGGGTCCCAGGCTGGGGAAAGGGGGTGTTCAGAAAGGAGGTGAATTCTGAGCTGTATGTTGGAGGGTAAAGATTAGTCCCTAATGGGAGCTGCACATGTGAACCAAGAGGAAACCAAATTCAGGTTTCTGGGTAAGACTAATGCTTTCATTGAGTCCACAGCTGAATTCCAGAAGACTAGAAATTAAATCCAGGCAGAATGAATCATTTAATCAGCGAGTCAGGCCACCTTGACTTGGCTTTGGCGATGTAAGAGAGCTTAGATAATGCATCCGGACCCATTTCTAAAGCTTGCTGCATCTCGAAATGCTTTTTAGCTTAGAATTTGTGGTGAATTCTCAGAATCTATTTGCTAAAAATTGCCACAAAGGAGCAGGCATATATGGAGTTGCTGGGAGGAAAAATAGTTATAATACTGTCGAGATAGCATGGTAGCTGAGTTCACCAATCAGCCAGTTGCCCTGGGCTTATTAGTTTCTTTTTAATCTTACACTGCAATATGGAACTGCAGAGCGGCGTGAAATGTGAAAAAGAAAAGAAGGGAGAGAAGGAGAAAAAATGATTAAAGCACGTTCAGACTAGAAAGGGAGCGAGTGCAAAGCAGTCCACGAAGTTCCAGCTGACCAGCAGCGATCGATCACAGCTCCATGTGCTGTTAGATTTGTGGCGATGGGGGTTGGGGGCCTTGACTTTCTTTTTCCATCAGTTCTAGGGTTGGCCCAGCCTAGAGTAAATGAAGCCTGGAAACTGCGTATATTCAAAGATTTTTGTGTTGTGTGTAAATTTTTATCCAAGTAACTTATGCATATGTTTTTAAAAATAAGGTTTTACAGAGGGACTTGTAATAAAAGACAGCAATTTCAGTTGTTTGGATGGTTCCTGCCCTGTCTACAAATAATGTATTTGTGTCACTTTTGCTTTGCGTACTAATTTGAGAGATCGCTTGACTTCCTTTAGTAGATGAGTTCAGTTCACCTGTACCATCCATCACACCAACCGCTGCCTCCAGTGGAGTTTTATCACTATTTATATCCTTTATTGATTTTATCACTTTAAATGATATGCATAACCTTTATTTTCTGTTCCATTGTTCATAAACAACAGTACCTCTTCAGTTTTTCTCATTTGCATTGAAGGGATTTTTTTTTTAACAAGGATGTTGACAGATGAAAATAGTTACATGGGATGTTAAGAAATGAGCCACAAAAAAGTGTTTCATATATAAATAAACTTAAGACATCCTGCATAAATGAAATAGAACAAATTTCTCTATAGTGGAGCATCTCAGAACCTTTGATATGCAAATACATGCTGTGAAGCTTCCAAAAGAGGTTCAATGTATAGCATTTCCCAAACTTTTGATCATAGAAATGTGTCCGGTTGCTTTTTTTCCCCACAGAACATCTATTCCCATTTTAGGGAAATGCTTTATGAAAAGGTAGAACAGGCAGTGTCCTGTTTGTTGTGATGTCAGGAGCACCAAAAATCTCCTTTAACTAAAATAGCGTGCCCTTTTTGAGCATTTGCAACCTGCCTATGCTCTGAGTGTTAGCACATAACACCCTGTGAGCTCCGTCCTGAGAGTACGTCCACTTTACAAAGAGGAAGACTAAGGCGTAGGAATCGCAAATAGTTTGTCTAGCACCCCACAGCTAGTTAAGTGGTCGAGTCAGGATTCTCATCAATTTGGAGTTCCCTAACTACACTACCCTACCTCTCCCGCACACTGCCACACTGCCCAGAATGAGGGCAGTGCAAGAGCACTTTTAATGTACTTAGACACTTTAATGAGACTCAGTCATTTCTATAATCATTGTGCTCTCTTTATCTTGCTACAGTAATGCATCACATGAGGGCTGTCCGGAAAGTATCCAGCCATTGCTAATACATTTTTAATATCACGTGGCTGGATACTTTCCGGACAGCCCTTGTATACCAACAGCATGTACATCCATTATCTCGGTTGAGCCCCGTCAGACAGTGGAGCTGACAAGGATGCAGAGATTATGTGTGCTATGTCAAGCTAATGAACATATGCATTACCTCATATACTTATTTTGTTGTGGCTGGAACACTATCGTAATCTATTTTGTGCTACTATAACAAAATACCTGAGACTGAGTAATTTATAAAGAACACAAACTTATTTTTTCACAGTTCTGAGGGGTGGGAAGTCCAAGACTGAGGTACTGGCAGGTCCTGTAGTCTAGTGAGGGCTGCTTTACCCTTCCAAGATGGCGCCTAATGGACGCTGAGCTCCCATGTGGCCAAAGGCAGAAGGGCAAGTGAGCTGAAGCCTCTTTCATGACTCCCTTAATTCCACTACCAGGGAAAAGCCCTCATGGCCTAATAACCTCCTAAAGGCCCCACCTCTTCATACCATCACATTGGTGACACCTGAATTTTGGAGGGGACACATTCGAGCTATAGGAGACAACATCTACTCTCTTAGCAGTTTTCAAGTATATAATACATTGGTTTTAACTATAGTCACCACACTGTATAATAGATCTCTTGCACTGGTCCTCCTGTCTAACTGAATGACCAACATCTCCCCAACTCCCCACCCCAGCTCCTGGGAACCACCATTCTGCTCTCTACTGTCGTGAGTTCAACTTTTTTAGATTCCATATATAAATGAGATCATGTACTATTTGTCTTTCTGTGCCTGGCTTATTTCATTTAGCATAATGTTCTCCAGGTTATTCCATGTTGTCACCAACAACAGGACTTCCTTCTTTTTAAAGGCCGAATAGCATCCATTGTGTACATACCACATTTCCTTCATCAGTTAATAGATAGTTAGGTTGATTCCATTATCTGGGCTACTGTGAATAATGCTGCAATGAAAATGGAAATGCAGATATTTCTTCAACTTACTGATTTCATTTCCTTTATACCCTCAAATTTCTATTTCACATATATCAAATAATTGTTCCTTTGTGACTGATGTGCTCTTACTAGAAACCCAGTTAACTTTCCGGTGAATGCTTTGCCGTGCATGTTCTGTAAATTAGAGCTCCACTGTTGTTTTCAAATACTTGATATGCAAAAGATAGTTTGCATATGAATTATGTTTGCATTGTTACAAAATAAAATTTAGCATAGCATTTGTCAATAAAAGAAAAAGATCACTATTAAAGACTTTAAATATAATTTTAATTCTTGCAAATGTTTGAATAATTGTAAAAAATGGCTTTAAGTACTTTATCAACTTTGTGCAAAACTCTATTTTAAATGATGATGATCAAGAATTTGAAGAGAACACATTAAAAAGTCAATTAGAATTGGCTTGTAACCATTTCAACATAAAACTCAATATAAAAAGCTATGTTAAATTCCACTTTCACTGAAGATGAAGAAAGTCACAAGAGAACATTGCTCCCACCCTAGCAACAAGAATAAGCCAGATAATCTATAAAATCATAATTTTCAAAAGCCTGTAAGAGAGTTCAGGTTGTAAAGAAATCTAATAAACCAAAATTCAAAAAGAGGAAACAACCTCCTAGGAGAGAGGAGACCCCCATAGCTTCTTTTATCCCTGGCAACAAAGTGAATGGAAGAAGAAGCTGCCACAGATGTAGATAAGAAAAAACTGCTGGGCTTTTAACGCAATTTTAAAAGGAGAATATGGGCTGGTGTGATTATTTAGAATCCCCAGGAAGCTCAGACATAAGGGGAATCTGCACCTACCAACCAACTCTTTTCCGTAAGCCTTTGTTGAGTGCTCACAAGAAAGAACGGGGTGGAGCAAGAGAGCTGAGATACCCTAAGACATAGGCATGCAGGGCCTGCTCAAGTCTGAGCAGAAGGACTGAGGGAAATTCCACAAGCTCACAGGCACTCTAGGCATGGTACTGATTATAAGGCAGCAACTGTCTGCCACTGGGGGAGGAACAGTGAGCTGGGAAAAACCCCATGAGGTACAAGTGCATGAAGTCTGCTAAAGAATGAAGGCAGAGAAGAGAACTGTAAGCAATTTCACAGGCACCCCGGACATTATATTGCACACAAGACAATGACCATCTACTACTGCAGAGGAGCTGGAGAGCTGAGGAAAACATCCCCTTTTCTTCTCCAAATAAAGGTGTGCCAAGCCTGCTGGAGTCTAAGAAGAACTGCAAGAAACTCCACAGATACTATGTGCCTTTCCTTGCTAGGTAAGGATCATCTACCTAGCCAGAGAACTAAGAAAGACACCTTACCCCAAACCCAAGTGCACAGATCCTGCCAAAGTCCAAGGGCATAACAGGGATATTAAAGGAAAACCCCTTGATGTTCCATGCCTTGCCCTGAGTACATGGCAGAGGCCATCCACACTTGAGACAAGATAGGGGAGTCAGACGCAGGGCAAAGTTACACAAGGCCTGCTAAAATCTGAAGGCAGGAAAGAAAGACTGACACCCCAACCCAAGCACTCATAACCCAAGTCCTGGTAAAAGGAATATTCTGATTCCTCGATCAAACAATGCGAAGCCTGTAGTGAACTAAATTTAACTAAAGCAACACAAATTTCAGACCTAGACCAACTACAGACTAGATTGTCTCAAACTTTCTCACTAATCGCCTGCCAGAAAAGAAAAAAGAAGGAAGGAAGGAAGAAAGGAAGGAAGGAAGGAAGGAAGGAAGGGAGGGAGGGATGGGGGGAGAGAGAGAGAGAGAGAAAGAAAGAAAGAAAGAGAAAGAAAGAAAGAAAGAAAGAAAGAAAGAAAGAAAGAAAGAAAGAAAGAAAGGAAGGAAGGAAGGAAGGAAGGAAGGAAGGAAGGAAGGAAGAAAGAAAGAAAAAGAATCCTGTCCTTTTCTGAATATTTATTTTCTTCAGACTCTACTATTTATTTATAATTCATGGTGTCTGAATTCAATCAAAAATTAAAAGACATATATGAACAAGTAAGAAAAAAAAATGACTCTTCCTCAAGAGAGAAAACAGTAAACAGAACCAGAGCAATGAAATTGTTGTAATTATCAGACAGGGACTTTAAAATAATAATAATAAATATATAAAAAGACTGAGTGGAACAAATGAACAACATTTTTGAATAGATGGATAATTTTAGAGCCAAATGGAAATTCTAGAAATTAAAAATATTTTATTCTATAAAGAATTCTTTCAATAAGTTACTAGCACACTGGACACAAAAGAGAAGGAATTGAAGGCAATCAGACAATTTGTGTTTGAACTCTATTTGCATTTAAAAAATATATATATAAAATAGTGAAATAAACACATAATTTGAGTTCTAGGAAAAAACTATTTGAATGACCTAGAATTTTCTAAGATACATGAAAGACATCAGCCCAAGATTAAATAAACTCGGCAAACCCAAAGGAGGATGAACACAAAGAAATACCAGTAAAAACACCTTTAGAGATAACATAATCAAACTGCTGAAATCCAAACATAAAGTCTTAAAAACCACCGGAGAAAATGAGACACATTACATAAAGGGGAGGAACAATAGAGAGTATAGCTTCTTACTGGAAACAACAGACACCAGAAGACATTGGAATGACATCTTTAAAGTGTTAAAAGGAAGAAAAAAAAACCTAAATCTAGAATTGTATGCCCAGTGAAATCTTTTCCAAAAATGAAAGACAAAACAAAGATATTTTCAAAAAGCAAAAGTGAAGAAAATTATCTTAGGTAGACTTCCACTACAAGGATTACCAAAATAAATTTTTAGGCTGAAAGGAAGTAATATCAGATAGAGACCCAGTTCTTTAGAGTGGAATGAGAACTCTGGAAAGAAAAAAACATGTTATTAAACATAAAGGTAAAGGGCATTAAAACACACACACACACACACACAAACTATGCACATTTTAAAAACTAATGATTTCTAAAAGTAAAAATAATAATGTAGTGTGAGGTTCTGGCATATATAGAAGTAAAATATATGACAAGAGCATAGAGGTGGTAGAGTGGTAATTAAAATATATTATTTTAAGATTTTTACATGTTTTTGAAGTAGTAAAATAATTTTTATTGTAGATGTGATAAATTAAAGATGCATTTTGTAATCTCTAGATCAACCACTTAAAAATAACATGAAGAGACATAACTAAAAGTAACTAATGATGATAATTACACAGAAAATAACAATAGAAACCTAAAAATATATAATTCACACACACACACACACACACAAAAGGAAGAACAATAAAACAAAGAGCAAATGGAACAGTATAAATAAAATGCTATTATGGTCAATTAAAACACAAATATAACAATATTATGTATAGACTAAACAAATGAATTAAAAGGCAGAGAGTGTCAGGCTAAAAAAAAAAAAGGAAGACCACACTATATGTTGTTGACAAGAAATACACTTTAAACTTCAAGGCACAGAAAAGTTGAAAGTAAAAAGATGGAAAATACAAAAAGATATACCATGCAAACACTAATCATAAAAAATCTGCTATGACTATATTATATAATAAAAAGTAGACTTCAACTAAAAGAGTATACTGAGATAAAGACAGGCATTTCATAATGATAAATGGGTTAAGTAATCAAGAAAACATAAATTTAAATGTGACAGAACAGAAGAAAAATACAGATAAATCCACAATCATTTTGAGGAATTCAATACCTCTCAACAATTGATAGGACAACTAGACAATAAAATTAACAAAGACATGGAAGATATCAACTCAACTTAATTGACAGTTCTATAGTATGACACCCAACAACAAAATGGATTGTGTAATCTCAAGTGCGCTCAAAACATCCACCAAGACACTATTTTCTGGACCATAAAACAAGTATCAATAAATTTCAGAGGTCAGAAATCATACAGAACATATTCTCTGATTACAGTAGTATTAAATTAGAAATCAATAACAACAAAATATCCTGATAGAATTTTCTGCAATGATGGAAATGATGGAAATATCTGTGCTTCCCCATATGGTAGTCACTATCCACATATGACTAATGAGCACTTGAAATGCAATTAGAACAACTTAGCAACTGAGTTTTTAATTTTAATTGATTATAATTTTAATTTTAATGTCCATGTATGACCAGTGGCTACAAATCTAGACAATCTTCAGATATTTGGAAATAAATAGCACATTTCTAATGACTCTTAGGCTCTCTCTCTATATATATATATTTTTTTCCACAAGGGAAGTTAGAAAATATGTGAACAGAATATTAATGAAACACACCATTTCAAAATTCCTGGGATACAGACAAAGCAGTACTTAGAGGAAACTTTATAGTTTTAAATGCTAATATTTAAAAGGAGGAAAGAGATAAAATTAATGATCAGAGCTTATATTTTAAGAATCAAGAAAAGATAGAGCAAATTAAACACAAAATTAAAAAAGAAAGAAAAGAAAATTAGAGTGAAATCAAGGAAATAGAAAATGAACAACAGAGAAAATCAACAAATCTGAGTCCATGAAAATATTGATAAGATTGCCAACCCTAGAACATCAAGAAAAAAAAAGAGAAAACACAAATTGCCAACATCAGCAACGTAAGAGGTTACAAAATTACAGTTTCTGCAGACATTAAAATGATAATAAGGGAATACTATGAATTATTTTGTACTAATAAAGTTGACAAATCAGATAAGATGGACATAGTTTTTGAAAAGCACAACTGACTCAAGCTGACATAACAAAAAAGAGAAAATCTAAATATCCCTATGTCCATCAGATGCTTTTTATTTGCAGTGTAGTACAAATTCAATATTTATCTCCTATAATATATATTATTTTTCTTATAATTATGCTATATATAAGTGAATTTTCCCACCAAGCCTTATCTAAATGCTCCAGAATACTCTGCTGTTTGTTTCAGCATGCCATGCAAATGTTCTACTTGTCTACCTGAGCCACAACACGAAAATACTGGGAGACGCTGCTCTACCTGGAGATGAAGTGGAGGTGGGGGGAATGGAGAGAGAGACATATTTGGATAGCAGAATACACCAAAATGTGAAGGGAGTCTATGTCATAGTGTTGTTAAAGTATTAAAAGGAGATGGAGCCTGTGGAAGTAAAATGAGATGTGCATCTGATGCTCTTGGCATGATACCCGCTTCATAGCAGATGCTCAATAAATATTACTCCCTCACCCCTCCAGGGAACCATTATTTGGGGGAGGTGTGCATTTTGTCTTTCTGTACGGAAACTGACAGGTTACATTTGGGGAAATGTTCTTTTGACACTTTTATTTCCTATAAAAGACAGTTGGAATAGTCAAGGGATCCAGTGTTGGCTGCTCTTCAGAAATGAGCTAATTTATCTCAAAAAGAATGTACTGAATCTTCATAGTGATGGCCTTATAGTGTAGGCAAATAAGAAATTCAGAATTCATTAGTTGATCTTCGTGCGATCGTGTGAGTTGTGAAAGGAGCAGCATTCCTGCAAACTAACCAGTCTGTCATAATTATGATGATGGTAGGGAGCTTTTCAGAAACATAAAAGGACTTTCTTCTAGACAATAGCTAAATACTTAATTAAAAATACCAATGTTAGAAATCCATTTATTTGCTGAGATACCAAGTGTTCAAGAAGATTAAGTTTTTTTTCTTCAAACAGTCCTTAAGACTTCGCCTTTCAAAATAATTTAGGAAGAGTATGTCGCTGCTTGATAAAAATATCTTTCAGGGTACTTTTAATCCAGAAAAATTTAAATAAAAAGTTATTTCTCTAATGGTATACTACAGTTAGAGACGAGGTAATTATCAAAATACTTCCCTAGGTGTTATTTCACCGTTGAACAGGAGACCTTGAAGACTAAGCTTTTTTTTCGGCTATGATGTAGTCTGCATTTCTCCATTTAATCTTTAAATTATTTTTTAGTTTTTGAAGACATTTATGGACCATGACAATGCATCATGTCAAACATGAATACAGCATTTGATTTTCACAACACTCCTAATCCCCAGTTCACAGATAGTGCATCCTGGGGTAACACAGGTGGTTGATTTATTTAGCCGGGGTCCATACCTGAAAGAAAACAGAGCTGGGATTCCAGCCTCCTGTCTGCTCTATCTCCCTCTGTTTTCTAACATCCCACCCTGCCCTTGTGTACCTCATACTCACCCTCCATGAAAGAATCCGAAGGAGAAAGGCCACCGTGATGTCTCCACCCACCCCCCACTTTCTTTAGCAGCCCTGACCCAGGCAGGAAGACCACAGAGGCGGTGTGGCTGAGGGCAGAGATGCCCAATTACCGCTCATCGGGGATCTCCTGGGGCGGAGTGTGGTGGGGGTAGGTCTCTCTGTCCACAGCCACAGGGGACTTTTGGTGATGTTTGTTTTTCCGACCTTGGTGTGCACAAGAGAACATCTGGTCTAGGTTCCCCACCCACAGCCCCCATCCAGCCACAGCACGGCCACCACCCCAAGCAGAGACTTGCTTCAGACAACCACGTATTTCTCTGCCTGGCAAGGAGCGTGAGGAGGGGGATTGGCCACTTGGTGTTAGCACAGGCAGTACCTATCCCCCCAGCATGATTTAAGCAACACAAAGGGCACGCCTGATAAAAGACATCACCACGCAGCAGTCTGTGGCAAAGCCATGAAATGCTCACCATTTTATTCCCTCATCAAGGGCCTTCTGGAACATTTTCTATTTAACTAGTTTAAATCACTTTTCTTATAAACTAAGTCTTATATCTCAGCTAACTCAGGAACTAGTGCTTAACTTGATTCCTGAGGAAGACAACCAACAGAGATCGACACATTTTTGCTTTTCAGCCTTGGAGTTGAAGACATTTCGGTCCTCCATCCCTTTAGCTCCAGGCAAAGCTCACCTCTACCTAAACCTGTAGCGTTATGTTTACCCTGATGTTGATTTTATGAAATGGAAAATGGAGATTTGGAAGCAGCCTCCCACACAGAACAACATTATTGACATTATTGGCATTAAGACTACTTATCTGGGCCGGGCGCGGTGGCTCAAGCCTGTAATCCTAGCACTCTGGGAGGCCGAGGTGGGCGGATCGTTCTGAGCTCAGGAGTTCGAGACCAGCCTCAGCAAGAGTGAGACCCCACCTCTACCAAAAAATAGAAAGAAATTAATTGGACAGCTAAAAATATATCTAGAAAAAAATTAGCCGGGCATGGTGGCTCATGCCTGTAGTCCCAGCTACTTGGGAGGCTGAGACAGTAGGCTTGCCTGAGCCCAGGAGTTTGAGGTTGCTGTGAGCTAGGCTGACGCCACGGCACTCGCCCCAGGCAAGAGAGTGAGACTCTGTCTCAAAAAAAAAAAAATGTCACGAATGGGGTCCAGATGAATGAGGCTCACTGTGGAACAAAGGCGACCGCAGACAGGTGGAGAATGGAATCTTGGGCACATCTATTACACACGGGCTCTGTACGCAAAGCGGACAGGAGCTGCTGAAGGGGACAACAAAAGAAATTTAACAACCTATGTATAAAAGGGAGTAGGTGAACCCAGGGCAGAGAGCCCTGCTAGGAAAGCAAGCTGGGGCCGGGGAACCAGGACACTTCTGAGGCTGCATCTGTCCAGGATGGATTGAGGCTGTTTCTTCCAGACAACACCCAGGCTCCATTATCCTAGCAGGGACTGACCTTGGCAGGACCTGTGAGCCCCTTCTCCCTCCCCTCCTGTTGGCCTCCCTCCTTCTGAAGGGCCTGGGCAGGACATTGCCATATCCTTTCTTTAGAAGAGCATGGAAATTGCTTGGAAATTGTAATTAAAAACAAAATCTGCCCCCAGTCCAGAAAATCGCTACTCAAAGGTAGAAGAGAAAGAGAACAGTTTTATTATGGAATGAGCATTCAATTAGAATGCGATGCGCATGCCCAGCAGTCCACTAAGGGACTAAAAGACAGAAAGGAGACTCAGCCTTTCATGTAGCCAAACAGCACCCACTCACTACATACGTGTGTTCTCAGGATAAACAATAACTGGTCCTCAGGTAAGAGGACGTGGCAGCACCATTTGTCACACATAGTTCATCCTAGATTTACCTGGTTAGTGGGGTGACCATCTGTGTTTTCTGATTGCCTTTATTCAAAGGAAAAATGAACTTCTCATCTCTTTATGACAAGAGGTAGTTTTGCAACCTATAGCTGAAGGTGGACATCTGCCCTCCTCCCCAAACTAGATCAGGGCGCTGTGTTCCCTGATGATTGCCTTTCAGAGGGATGGTCCTGGAGAAAGACATGCCTGAGGCCAAGAGGCTTGTTTAGCTTTTAAAAAGATTTACATAGGTTTCAAAGAGACAGGGAAAAAACTGCCAGTTACAGGTTTCCTAAAGTAAGTGCCCTAGGGAAAGGAGGTGAGATGGGGTGGGAGAGTTTCTTCCATTAATTTCTCTCTTTTTTTTTTTAGACATTATTATCATTACCATTATTATTATTTTAGAGACAAAGTCTTGCTCTGTTTCCCATGCTGGGGTGCAGGGGTGCAATCATAGCTCACTGTAACCCTGACCTCCTGGGCTCAAGTGATCCTCCTGCCTCAGCTTCCTGAGTGGCTGGGACTACAGGCGTGAGCCATCACACCCAGATAATTTTTTAAAAATTTGTTGTAGAGATGCGATCTCGCTATGTTGCCCATGCTGTTCTCAAACTCCTGGCCTCAAGTGATCCTCCCGAAGGATCGCTTCGTCAGCCTCCCGAAGTGCTGGGATTACAGGTGTGAGCCACCTCACAGGGCCTCTTCTGTTGCTTTCAACAGGGAGAATTAAGCCTCTTATTTTTAATGTGTACTTGGCCTTACAGAGTTCAGCTTTGGCCCTCACCCAGTTTCTGCCCGGGAGGGGATATGAATGTTTGGTCTCAGGGGCGGGCATCCACCCATGATATGAGAAAATCCAAGGGGTGGAGTAGACTTAAACTAGACTTGATTTTGTCACCCTGGGAGGGAATAAGGGTAGACTGAGAGCCTTTAGGAACCTCCAAGGCTCAGATAGTTTCTGGATTTGGCGAGGGTGTTAGCAAGCATGGAGTTGGAGCCCTCTGCCATCCAACTCTTCAGAATCTCCTCCCTTGTCCTGTGTCCCCCCAGCCCCTCTGTGTGTCATCTCTCAGATCCCTGTGGGGGAGGGAGGCTGCCTGGGGATGCTGGCCCAGTGTGGCTCCCCAGCTGTGGCTTCTTCCCTTCCTCCCCTCTCCAGCACAGCTCATGGCTTCTGCTCTACTCCAGTGAGACTCTACTGGAAACTACAGCCAATTCTGCAGAAAGTTCAGATCTTTAGGGACTTCATAAATTGTCTTTGCTGCTAAGTGTTCTCCAGAAGAAAAGAATTGGGGGTTGGAGGCAGAGAGCAGTTGCAAAGCACAATTGTGCTTACTCTTCCCAAGCTCTGAGTGCTGGGGTTGCAAACAAGGCAGAGCCATTGGGAGAGTGCAATGGGGGCGGTGGGGTCTACGCAGGGAATGCTGGCTGGCTGAGGGGGCACTGGGTGGCTCTGGGCAGGTGGGGGGAGGGACAGTGCTGAGGAGCAGGTGCTATGACAGTGCTTGTCTCGTGTTGGTACATTCTGAGCAGCATCTTGAATTTCTAGTGTGTGTTTGGGAGCATGTTGGGCCTGTGGCCTTTCATGTTTATGTCAGGGAATTCAGAGGAGGAGGCTGCATTGCTACACACATGTATGTTTCCGAGAAAGTGACAACTGCTGTTGTCAGTTGTCAGGCTTTCAACTGCTTGGATGAGGCCCACCTACATTATGGAGGGCAATCTGCCTTACTTGAAGTCCACTAGTGTAAATGTTAATCTCATCCAGAACACACAGATATTTCTGTGTGACCAACTGTCTGGGCACTGTGGCCCAACGAGTTTGATATGAATACATAAAATTAACCATCACAGTAAGCAACACAGAGGAGGGGAGGCAAATTGCTGAGTCCCAAACACAATTTCAGCTGCCCCAGCTCCCTTCATAATAAAACAGGAGTAAAATGGATGAATGGATAAATGGGAGGATGGATGGGTGGATACGAGGATGGATGGGTGGATAGGAAGATGGGTGGGTGGATACGAGGATGGATGGGTGGATAGGAGGATGCGTGGATGGATAGGAGGATGGATGGGTGGGAGGATGGATAAGTAGATGGAAGGATGGATGGATAGATGAGTAAGCAGATGGGTGAATGGAGAGGTATATATGGGCAGTTAAATAGGGATAGAAAGACACTAGAACTGTATCTTTTCAGTCAGTATCAAACTGAAATTTTCAAAAATACAAAACTGGAGAATTTTCAACACAGCAGAGAGGCCAACTTATCCAACCCTAAATTTCTACATGAAGAAAATGACACCCAGAGAAGAAGAGTAACTTCTTCAAGGTCACACATGGGTTACTGGTAGAGGTTTTATTGCCTCCCAGTCTGGTGCTGGGATTGGCACAGGAATGAGGAATGTACATGCCAGGTCAGGTGAGGCCAAACTGCAGGAGCAAACTACCTCTGCAATCCCAGAGGCCTTCCGCCTCCCATGCTTACCAAACACTCACACAATGTGTCCCACCCAGGTTGGTGGAGGAGCTCCCCCTCCTGCCCTGGCATCTCAACGTGTGGCCTCCATGGCCCTGAGGCAGGAGAAGAGAGAGGAATAGCATGTTGGTGCCACTCTTACATGCTTCAGCCCAGGAGCAACACCTGCCACTTTTTCTCTCTTCCACGTGGCCCCTGACTAATAGAAGAGGGCTAGAAGTGCGGGTGAGCACATGGATATTTGGTGAGAAATAAGTTTCTGCCAAGAGCAGTTTTTCATCTCTTTGTTGGGATCCCAGTGTTCCCTTTTCGGTATCTTTGAACCAAATGAGTTGCCCCAGGATATCTCAGGACCCCAAGGATCTCCCTTGGGCTCTTGGAGCCTCGAAGGGGTCTGACTTTACATTGCACAGAAGGAATCTACTTTTTGCTATTGCAGAACTTGAAGTGCTTTCTGTGTACATGAAGGTTTGGGGGAACTCTTCCATCCCTTTCCATCTAAACAAATGGAGGCCGAACCATTGGCTGCCCTTTTTACCCAAAGCGCTGCATCACCCCAGGGATATGCCGTGTCTGGTTCCCTCTCACTGTTACTCACTCACCTTTAGGACATTGGCTGCCCGTATTTTCAGGCTTTGAAAACTTGCCCCTTTTACGATGTGGCCTATTAATAAGTATTGATCAAGCATTATGACAGTTTCAAGAACCTTATAGGTTCACATCGATAGTACCTCGTAAACTGTTCCTTTCCCTTGAAGCTCCTTGCCTATACTTGAAACTAACTACCACCAGGGAGTCAGCTGGGCTTGAACTGCTTGGCTATCCAGAGGCACTAGTAATTAAAGTATTCTTTTCCAATGGCATTGGTGTTCCTTAAATAAATTTAAATAGGGCTTTTTATTAAAATAACCAAAAACAAAGAATAACATATATTAATTTAAAATAGGATATGTAGTTGGAGTTAGAGCTAAAGAAATACAAACACCTAGGCATAGCCAGTATGTTCATTACTAGTGCAGTCATCTTTTATTTAGTTTAATCCTAGTTCCTCTTTAGGCTTAGGTAGAATTAATTGACTCTGAATCTTTTAACTTTCTTAGGTCTATACAGAATCTGGTCAGATTTGTCAATATGCTGGCCTACAGCTTCTCCCCAGCCTTGACCTCTGATGCCAAATAAAGGACTCCCTCCTGACTCCTACAACTCCTCTGAAGAAGGCTTTGGTTTCTTCTGGGTTTGTGTCAGCTCTGCTTCCTTGTAATCTGTGGAGAGAAAGAGAGAGTAAATAGAGAGTAAATATAGTTTACTCTGATGTTTCCAGAATGTTTGAAACTCGTGACTGCCTTTTTTTCCAAATCAGCAGGAGGATTTTCTTTACCTGGATTCCTTTCTCAGCCTCAGCTCTTTGCTGAGTTTGTTATCACTAATCTCCACAGAATGGTCCCTTAGCAACCAGGTCCATGATAAGGTTAGGTTGTAAACCGACCCTTTATGTCGCTTGACTCTGCAAAGCCTGCTCTTTTGTAGGTACAAAGCAGGCCATTCCAGAACATGATTTTTAAAGTACTTTAACCAGAAGGTGACACCAAGACAAAAGGTGACTTCTTCCTGAGCATCCCTGTGCTCTCAGCAAGATCCCAGGAGATGGGAAAATAGAAAAGTGCTGAAGGAGCTTTCAGTCAATTTAGGTGGGGGCCCCTGGGAGTCGGGTCAAAAGCACCACGGCCCAGATGTCACAGAGCAGACTCGACGAGGCAGACTCCCCGCGTCACGGGGTTCATCATTCCTGGGTTCAGACCACCTGCGAGCAAAGCCCTGTCTCCTGCGGCTTAAGCACACTCTGCAGTCTGAGATCTCCTGGCAAGAGTCAAGGGCCGGTCCTGTGCCTTCCCCAGGTCACCAGGTGCTCTTGCTCCTGAGTCAGGAAAAGAGAGCTGGAAGGCAAGGGTCTAGAGCCCTGCCTCAGCAGATGTGGCGAGGGGGTCAGAGAGTCTGGAAGGCCGGCCTTGCTGGGCTGTGCTGGCTTCAGGCGGGGAGTCATTCTTGGGGCAGCTCAGCCTGTTTCATCCTGGGTATTTGGGAAGGGCTTGGAGAAGTCTTTGGCAGGAATCTCCATTCTCTTCTCCTTAGAAAAGCTGAACCAAGTTGGTTAATAAAGTTACCCAATGCCGTTCCTATCAACGGTGTCCAAATTATGCCGCAGTTCTGTGGCCACAGCTATGCTGGGGAGTGGCGTGAAAACTGCTCGTGGGAGCTGTGTACGTAGAAATCATTAGCATGGACTGTCTGAGAAACCTTTCCCTCATTACCTTAGGTATTAAGATGCACAGTGTTCTCCTTGAAGGGCTCATCCTGTTTGAGAACCACCAGGAGGGAAAAGAATTCAACTGGGGGGGGAAGTCTTGGTGCCAGGAGGAGCTTCTCTAGTAAGGTGACCCCCCTGCTCCCCCCAGTCCGATCACCCACCCAGTGCCAGGGCGAGCTGGCCTGTCTCTGAGCCAGGCTGGCTCTGCTTCAAGAAGGATTGTTTGCTGAGCACTGTGCTATGAGCACCTCATTCCATTTTCTTGTTTTATCCTCATCATAATACTATGAGGGGAGGACAGTATTTTTGTCCCCATTCTACAGATGAGGACACTGAGGCACAGAGGGGATGAGGCTTTGCTCATGATCCCAGCAGCTAAAAGCTGGCAGCACTGAATTCTACTCGCGTTCAATCTGACTGTCAGCCCCTACGGTAACCTGCCAAGTTCTGATTCCGTCTACACAGCCCCACCCTTGGGCTTCACAGTTGGGTGACTGGGCACATTGAGAATCTCAGGTGGGGTTAAGAAGGTCTGAAGTATTGAGGGGGAGAGGGATCAATTATCCTGTAAAACTGATGGCTCTGGATTGCAGATGGTGTTAGTCAACTAGGGCTGCCATACAGAGTACTACAGAGGGGGCGGTGTAAACAACAGAAATTTGTGTTCTCCCAGTTCTGGAGGCTAGGAGTTCAAGATCAAGGTGCCCACAGAGTTGGTTTCTGGTGAGGCCTTTCTCTTTGGCTTGTAGACACAACCTTCTCACTGTGTCCTCATGTGGCCTTTTCTCTGAGCATGTGTGTCCCCAGTGTCTCTCTTTGTATAAGGACACTAGTCAGATTGGATTAGGGTCCCACTTTTATGATCTCATTTAACCTTAATTACCCCTTTAAAGACCCTATCTCCAAATACAGTCACATTGGAGGTTAGGGCTTCAACATATGAATTTTGGGGGACACAATTCAGTCCATTGCATAGCTTATTGAAAGCTCTCTGTCCCTCCCACAGCAGACCCCACAGCATTGGGTGCAGCCAGCTGTCATCTGCATGTCAGCCCCTCTCTGCAAGGCGTGGGGGACAGATGCTCCCCCAACCCCTGGAAGCCACATCAATGAGAAACCACCACTCCACTGAGAATTCAATAAAGGCTTTTTACAGAACACTACTACAGACTCCTACAGCTCTATACAATCCAACATTTACATGTAATTTTCACTTCAGCTAAAGCTTTTAAATTTAAAATCTCAACACAGTGACTGAAGCCACAGCCCTCTATCTAATCAGAGTTTCTGTCAGTGCTAAAAGTTATCTTTTTAAAGAGTCCTCAAAGCCATCTATGGTTTCAGAGGGCTATGTTCTTCCCATATACAAAACTAATTCCTCTAATCCCATTCCTGGGATAGTTTTCCCAATGAAGGAATGGCTTTGCAAGAAGCCACATGTACCTTGGTAAACTAGCTCTTAAAAAAAAGCCTTGATTTATTCATAGGGTTTACCAATTTTCATGGTGTCAATACTATCACCATAATAGATTTCAAGCTATTATACTAATGATTTAAAAATTGGCTTACAAAGTTCCAGAGTATTTTACACTTGGCTCTCAAGAGCCACTATGAGTCTGCTCTAACACATCATCACTGGTCCCTCTCATGGTCATAGAAGCCCGATTTGTAGATTTTAACCTGAGTCAGGGATATACTTTGAGATCTTGATCAAAATGAGGTTGACTGGCCCCTCTGGGACTCAATATCATAATCTCATTTCCATTGTCATCATGCTTTAATCCCTGAGCACAGGACATAAATCCATGTACATCTCATTCATGCTTCAGAAACCTTCCTACTTAGAAGAATCACCCATTTTCTGGAGATCAGAGTTACCCCACTGGCCATAGGAATTTCCATGGGACATTGGTCTGCACGGAAAAAATCCAAAGTCAATTAAGAGCAAATTAGGGTCAGATCGGATTGACAGCAGGTGTAAAAGCTACCCAAGCATGTGACGCTTTGTCCAGAACTGAGCATCTCTTTGCTTTTTATTCAACCAGGGCTTTAGGGGCCTCACAAGTGCTTCCAGCCTGACCCCCTGCTGATGACAGGTGGCCAAGGTGGTGGTCAAGTTCTCCCCGGGCCCTGAGTGACCATCTGCCCTCCAGGTGTGCGGGTATGTCCAGGGAGCTTTCATCCCAGAGGAAGAATCGAGGAGTTCCATAGGGGCAGGCCATCAAACATTCACAATTCCAAGTTCACGGCCAGGATATGGTGTTTCAGAGGAAGACAGTGATCTGGGAGCAGACCTCAGAGAAGACTGGGCTTGGAGGTAACATACTGCCCCAAGTTAAATATAAGTGGGACTTGCAGCTTTGGACCTGGAACTTGATGGTTTCCAGAGCGACTGGCATAGGGAGGGACACACAGAATTGGAATGGTCCCTGCCGCCTTCCCCGACTGTGCTCCTGCTCCTCGGTGGGAGCAGGAGGTGGCCAAGAGCCCTCAAGCCCCTCCTGCCTCACGGATAGTCTGTCTCTCCCCTCCTGTGCAGTCCCCTCTCCAGATTATTGCCGGGCCCCCGGCGAGCCAGCTGAAGTGGTCATGATAATACTAATAAGCTGATTTAAGGGAAGAGTTTAGCGCATTGGACCTTTGGGAAAGACCTTGGCTGGCGCTTTGCTTGGTAGGATAACAAGCTTCTGTGACTAACAGACTAACGGGGATACCAACTCACTCCACTGCTATATTCCTATTTTATATGCTGGAGGTGTCAGTTATCACTCCCATAAGTGGAATCTGCCTTTCCTCCGGCAATGGAAAGGCTAAATTATAAATGGTATCTTCAGGGCCTCCTCTCCCTTCTAGTGCTTCTCTGAGCTCAGGAGAGGCACAGATGGCTCCACACGTTCCCTTGCCCTTGGGGTTCCTGGCCAGTGTTCTCCAGAAGGTAAGTTGGCATTTGAAACATCAATAACGAATTATCCTTTCTCTTACTCTCTCATCTTCTGTCTTTACTCACAGGTCTATTTTGAAGAATGCATTAAATTAAAATAATTATAATTGAGCATCTACTAGGTGCCAAATGCTGTGCTAGGTATTTTATAAATATTATTTCCAAACCTAATAAAAATATTATGAGAGAGAAATCATAACTGCCATTTTATAGCTGAAGAAGCTGAGACTCAGAGACTAACAGATTTGCCCACAGTCAGTAAGTGTTAAGATTCTAGCTGAGGTCTTTTTAACTCTAAAGCTCGCGTTTTTCTGCCATGTTACTGTATTATGTAAAACATTGCATCATTCAGCACAAAATTAGGTTCTGCTGCCATTACAAGTGACCCCCAAATCTTAGTGGCTTAGACAACAAAGTTTTCCTTCATCCTCACATGCGACACATGACGCATATGCATAAAAGCTCGGCTCAGCCCAGCACCCTGGGACTCAGGCTGGTGGTGCAAGAACCGCCAGACTGTCACTGGTCCCCATGCTAGAGGGAGATGGAACTCTGGAGGGTCTAAAACTGGCAACAAAATGCCCTGGCACTGAATTGACACACGTCACTTCTACCCACAACTCCCTGGCCAGAATATTACATTACTCTTCCAAACCACAAGAGGGAGGAAGTGCGATCCCACTGGGCAGCTGAGAATAGAAACCCGCCATGAGTGTCTGGCACAGGGCTTGGCACCTACATGCTCAAGAAACACTATTTCATGCTCCTTTTCTTCAACTATGAACAGATTATGGTGAAATAATTCTTTTTGGACCAAGAGACAGTCCTAATAAACAGGCCCTTTGTTATGTAGTCTGTTGAACGCGTTTTGTCTTCCTTGGCTTGCAACTGGATTACAGGGTGCTGCATCAGATTTCTCCAGGGCCTGGGTCTCCAGCACCTTGGTGTCTGACCACGTAACAGGGTTTCCATCAGTTGTTCTCAATACCATGTTGCAGATAATGGATAACATTCACATTCATGATACATGACTCCCTCCCTAGCACATCCCATAGGCTCAGGGCTACAAACAACCCCTGTCTAGCAGCTGTAACCTCACCCCTTCTTCTTCCTCTCAGGGAGGCATATCCGAAGGCAAGTGAGCTGCAGAAATATATTGAATTTGTTCTAATTGATAAAAAGATCATCAATCATTTGAAAACCTCAACGATTTATTATCAATAGCCAATTGCCTGTGACATACCTTGTAACTGTTCCGGGCATGCAGCATGTCAGAGAGCCACACTCAAGACCCCTGGTCAAGATGATGCCAGAGCAGCCAGTTGTGAAATGAAAAATGGTGCCAATTAACTGGTTGTTTTATCCTCGTCATGCCAAAGAATTGATTGAAAAGAACATTTTGTCCACACTCACTGAATTAGCTAGTGGTCTTGGCACTGCGTAGACACAGCCTGAGTATTAAGAATGTGAGCGGTGGTATCAATCATCAAATCACAGAATGTTGGCCTGGAAAGAATCTCGGGAGATATTTTTCATACATTCCCTTCATGTCACAGATGAGGAAACTAAGGGCCAGCCAGGTTGAAAGACTTGCTTAAGGACATGCAGCACAATTGTTAACTATTGTTTTAGAAAAGAGATAAATGTGGGCACATATTCACCCACTGCATTTTTAACATTTTCTGCAGCTATTTCAGAATCAAGATGCCTGCTGAATGGCATTGCATACTCCTTCTAAAAGTAGACAAGAATTTGAGAAACACCCCGTGGTGCAATTGATCATTGCTTAAACTTGCTGCTGACTCATTTGCCCTCCACCCCTTCTTTACCAACTTCTTTGGTGGCGTCCGTCACTTCCCCTGGCGCTTTTCCCCAGCTTGTCCCATCCCCACTGGCTGGGCCAGGCAACAGGATGCAGTGATGTCACCGCCGTGCATCCTCATTGGCTGGCGGGAGGGGCTGGGGTGAGCCCTGATGGGGAGCCCTGGGTGTGAGTTGCCTCCCAGCCTCCCTGCGAAGCCAGCCACCTGTTGCCCAGAGGGCAGCCTGTTCTGGGCCGAAAGGAATCTGTGGAACAAGGAAGCCAAGGTTTTCAGGCTTCACCTTTTTGATAAAAACAACTCCTGTAGGCCACATTTCGGGTGTAAGGGGAAAAAGTCCCATCTAAAAATAGTCTTCAGATCAGGGCCTTCCCTACTTCCAATTAGCTGCGAACTGCACTTTTTTGTTCACTTCAGCTGCCTGCCTCTGGAAATGTCTTGAGTTTCACCCAGGCAATTTGGTGATCCCTGTAATCCTCACCCCTTTTTCGGATCAACTTCCGAGGGCTGGAAGGCTCCCTGCTTCAGGGCCTGTGAGGGAAGGATCTCCAGACCAGCTCTGCGTGGCCCTGGGGCTGAGGGATCCAGCTCAGTTGCCAAGATCTTGGCTCTCCACGGTCACTGCCCAGCCTAGGATTTTGGCGGCTCTCCCAACCCACAAGCCCAGATGCAGGAGCGGACTTTGGCATGGACAGAGAGCTCTTAGGCTTGGGGCCAGAAGTCAGCCCTTTACCCCAGATGAACACGCGGGGCTGCCCCTCCCCTGCATGGCACATCTCTTTCCCTCTCTGTGGGTTTACACAGCTTGCAGAAGTGTTTGGAGTTTGGTGGGTAGGGAAGCAGGGAAGGTGGAACTGTAGGGTGGCATCCTGGGACAGATCTCCCCTGACCAACACCAAATAAGAGAGGAAAGAAAGGACCTATAGCTTGAGAGTAGATGCTGGGTCACTGGTTACCCTCCTCTTTCCCGGGTTTCACGCATCATTGAAAAGATGTTGAAGAAAGTCTTGCTCTTCCCAGTGCTTCTTTCTCATTGGCTTTGGTACAAAGCTACAAATATAGACACAGACACAGACACACACTGCTCTACCCTATAACATACCGATCGTTCCTTCTTGGACACTTGGCTGCTCTACCCTATAAAATACCAGTCATTTCTTCTCGGCCACCAAGGTTCACTAGCAGCCAACACCATTCAGTGGGCACTGGCCGATAGTGAACCTTGGCCGATAGGTTCCGGATTCTGGAAAACCCTGGTAGTAGAAGAATTCATGGCTAAGGAATTTAAGACTTTAAGGGAAAGTAGAGTTAGGAGAACAAAGGTCACCAATGAACTAAAGAAAATCCTTATAATTGGTTTTGCATTCAGGAAAGAACCCCATCCAGGAGCACACTGAATAAAGAACAGTTTATGATATGTCACATGCCGCTGGTGGAAATGTGAACTGGCTTAGCCAGGTTCTGGGGATGCATCCTCCCTCCAGCCCCGCAACACCCCTTGCAGGGATGGACTCTAGAGAAACGTGGTCAAAGATGTTCTCTGCAGAATCAATTGTGATGGTGAAACATCAAGAACAACTCAAACGTCCATCAGTAGGTGAGTGAATGAACAGTGGGCTCTTTGTACTGTTTAATGATATTCAGCAGTTAAAACGAATGGGCTAGACGTATACCCGTCAACATGGATAGAACTTGGAAACACAGTGTCAGGTTAAAAAAAAGTTCCAGAATGATAGGTTCAGTGTGGTACCCCTTATGTCAATTAAGAAGCACTCGAAGCATTGCTAGATATAATTTATGAGAGACACATATGCGGTAAAGTATCAACACATGTATGAGAAAAATACCCACCAGTTTCAGGACAGTTGCTGTATCTTTGGAGGCGGAAGAGGGGCACCAAGGGGACTTCGGTTGTGTCTGTAAGGTCTTATTTCTTTTTAAAAATAATGTAATGTAAATGTGACAACATGTTAGTGTTTGCCAATTCTAGTGGTGGGTTCAAGGCTTTTGTTATATTACTCCTTGTATTTTTCTATATGTTTGAAATATTTCAAAAAGGAAAAAAATTCCAGTGGCATTTTGCACACATTTACATGAATAGAAATGGCTTTGGTACTGAGATTTTCCATTTTAATCCGTCCCCTGAAAGAATCTTAGGATGTCCCTTCCTTGTGTTCCCAATGAAATGCTCATAAGTGTGTTTTTCTTTGTTGCAGAAATACGCATGCACAGGGGCGTTTTTCCAGCCGATTATCCTGTGCCCTTCCGATCTCACGACTGAGAATAATTGACGCCACTTCCCTCATTCAGACACATGGAAAAAGGAGAACACCTACGGCGGGCTGCAGCCAACCTGCTGGCAGGTTCTCCCCTCCACTTTCCATTCCCTGGGCTAGTAGGTCTGTTCTCTGCCCAGGGGGCCTCCTGCCAAAGGCCTCTTGGCTCCTCTCCCCGGAGGAAAGCCCAACAGTGTGGTTTAATTTCTCTCTTCTTTCTTTGCCTTTCACTAAGTTTCCTTTGCAAAACTCTGCTCCCTGGGCACCTCAGTATTTCTTTCTTTCTTATGATTCCACCAGACTCACTGGAAGTCGATTCTCACATTTGAGTGCATGTTAGAATCACCTGGAAAACCTATTAAAACACAGAGTGCTCGGCTTGGCCTTCAGGCTCTCCGATTCAGTAGGTCTGGCTGGTGTTCAGTGGTGTGCTAGAAGCTGGTTTTTTGTTTGATTTTTGAGACAGGGTCCACTCTGTTGCTTAGGCTAGTGTGCAGTGGCATCACCATAGCTCACTGGGCTGGGCTCAAGCCATCTTCCCTCCTCAGCCTCCCACGCAGCTGGGACTACAGGTGTGTGCCACCATGCCCAGCTGTTTTTTCTATTTTTTTTTTTTTTTTTGTGGAGATGGGGTCTCGCTATGTTGCTCAGGCTAGTCTCGAACTCCTGGCCTCAAGCGATCCTCCCACCTCGGCCTCCCAGAATGCTGGGATTACAGGCGTGAGCCACTGTGCCTGGCTATGGAAGCTGATTAACAACAGGCTCTCTGAAAGAAAAATTAGCAGTGATCCATGGTGTTTGCCGATTTCCATAGCATAAATACACCCACCATGGCTGATTTCAAGCCCCCCATGTGACTATCATGAAATGTAGAGTTGGGGAGTGCAGAATTGGTTTCCCCGAGGTGATGCAAGCCATCTCCAGCCCACCCTGGGCACTGGGACCTAAGAATGTACATTTCTAATAAGATACCAGGCAATGCCGAACTGTTGGTCTCCAAGTGGTTCACACTTTGGGAACCACTGCCCTGGAAGGCTGAGCACAGAAGTGCAGAGTTTGGGAAGGGATTCCTGGAATGTATGAATGATCCCGAAACCTTGACCTTAAAAATCCCATCTTCTTGAAAGGAGCCCAGAATGAGATTACCTGCTCTTACAGCAAAGGGGGCTTATGATGTGGGCCTGGCACAGGTTACACTGCAGATAAAACAGCCTGGGCTCCATCCTGCCTGGTGCACCGGCTGAGAAGTTCTGTCGCCTAGCCTGAGTGCTCCCGACCACAGACCACTAACTCTGCTGCTCCCACTTCAGGCAAAGGTTGCTCCCACACTCCCACACTCACTCCCACGCTCCCCAGGTCCACGCTGTGCAGCTCAGGAGCACAGCCCCAAAGGAAGGGTGCACACTGATCCCTGGGGGCTCTTGAAAGAAAGAACCCTGTCTCTGAGAGTGTTCCTGGCAGAACGAGGCATCGATGCTGGGAAAGAAAGGGAGAGAAACAGAAAAGGAAGAATGAAAGAGAAGGATTTGGGGGTCGGGGGGTGAGAGAAGAGAGTCCAGAACAGAGATGCTGATGAGGGGTCCACAGCTCCCAGGGAATTTAGGGTACAGCCAGATTAGGCAAAAATGAAAGCACCAAACGACACCTGTCCATTCCCCTGCAAGTGACATGCCAGCTTCATTCATCTAGATCTTTGACTTTCATTTCCCTGGTCCCTTCCCCCAGGTCTAGCCACCTCTGGGGCAGAACAAAGGCGGCTCCGTGAGCTTTGCTGGGATGAGAAAGATCATCCCAGGAGACAGCAGGATTAACACTCGGCAGTGCCGCCACACACACTCGTGATATTATCCTGTTGGTATATAGGATTATATGTCATTAGGATTACAGGGTGTGACAACTCCAAGCGCGTTTGACATTTCTATTCGAATTATACTTTGGGGAAACCTATAGAGTTTTCTTGCTCATAATTTCTCTGTCTCCTTTCTGCCAGAGCCTGGCATCCCTCCCCACTCCTTCCTCTCCTCTCGGCCTGCCTCCCTCTGCCCTTTGCAGCTCCCACCCTCGAGGACAGCCATTGGGACCCCAGTCCTTGTTGTCTGTTTCGAGCTGAGCAGCCTGAGGGGAGGAGACTGTAGCTGAGAGACGATCGAGCACCTTCTTCTCATTCTACAGACACAGAAGCCAAGGTCCAGAGAAGGAGGTAGATTAACAGAGGCCCCTCCATCCGTGTGGCCCAGCCATATCCCGAGTCTCAGTTTCCTGGGAGCGGGGACATCTTGCCCAGGTGCCCCTGCTGGCTTCTCAAGCAGTCGGAGAGGGGGACATCAGCCACCTGGAGAGACTTCCCATTTGGCCCCTTGCCACCCCCCCTTCCCTTTCATTCTTGTCTTTCCTTCGCCCCTTCTGTGTCACCTCCCATCTCCTTCCTCCCTCCTGCAAAGGCCCTGACAACCCGCAGGTTGGGACATTCCCGCCCAGCCTGTGCCTCTCTGGCTCCAGGGCCTTGGGGCGGGGGCCGAAGAGCCGCTGACTTCTTCCAGCCTCTCGGCCCAAGGCCCAGGTCCTGCCTGCCCAGGTGGGCTCAAGGACTGGCAGCCACCCCTCCCCATAGTACCCTCGGCCCTGGGCGCACACGTTCTTGCTCTCTGCACTCTTCCTGTTTGGGTGGGTGAGGTGGGGGCAAAGGGCCATGGCTGATTTCAACCAAACAACTCATTGCCAAGTGCCAGACACATCCACACGACTGTAACACATACGCACACAGAGCTGACACCCCTAGACTCAGAGTCGGGGGCCCCGCTTTCTATGGTAGGGACCATTCATTGACTGGGACCTATGGCCCTGTAAGGTGGGCATTATTATCCCTGTTTCACAGAGGAGAGCACTGAAGCACAGAGAAGGTTAAGGACTTTCCTGAGGTCACACAGTTAGTGCATAGAGAACCTGAGATTTGAATCCAGATCTGATTGAGTCTGAAGTCCAGGTTCTTCCTATTAACTTGGGAAACAGGACCATTTTCTAAATAATGCCTCTCCCGAGCCTCTCTCCCTCCGATGGGAGCAGGCTCCCTAGGGAGGCAGGGATTGGAGGACGGTCAAACTCCTGGGATGTGGACCCAGGAACCCACTTTGAAAGGCGGCCTAGACCCAGGAGGGCAGCCTGGCTGTAGACACGCCAGCAACATTTTCCCCTCTCCCTCCTCTCCATTTCTCCTTCCCTTCTCCCACCCCCTTTCAGGCTCTGCACTGCTCCGATTCTGTGGAGAAAGGGTCCTGGAACAGAGCCCAGCACATAGTCAGACTTCACATTCCTTGAGTGCGCCTAAGGGAGCTCTCTGGGGGCTGTCGGGTGCGCTACCCATTATGACCACACGATGCCACCCTTGAGCTGCATACACGGTCCCCGCCCGCCCGCTGGCGGCAGCTGGTGGGGCGCGACCCGCTCTGCAGCAGACGGGCACTGGGCGGTCAGGGTAGCATCGGGTGGTCACAGGCATTATTCACCTCTGAGCTTTGCGTGTCGCTGTCCTGTCTTCTCCCTCTCTCCTGATTCCTGGCTGTCTCCAGGAGGTCTCAGTTTTCCTCACTGGCTGGGTCCATGGGTCCAGGGATGGCCTCGTGACCCACACACCCAGCCCTCCTTCCTGAACCTCCACAGCGAACCCCCAGTCCCTCCCAGGACACTTCAGCACCTCAGAGCTCAGTGCAGGCTGCACACACACCAGCTCACGTGTTGCCTTAGAATTGCCCTCTAGGAGCTTCTGCAGGGCAAGGAACCTTCCAGGGACCTTGTTTCTGAGAGCTGTGGCTCTGTTACAGGTAAGGCGTTGGGGAGGGGGGCTGGCACTGCACTCCTCACTTTGTGCTGGCTCGGCACAAGCAGCCACTCGGGGCAGGGTACGAGGGTTCCAGATAAGGAGGGCCCCAGAGCCTGGCCTCTTCCAGGCCAGAGAGCACCAAGGTGCCTGGGGGCCCTGTCATCCAGCTCATCGTTAGCGGTGGACAATGACTTGGATGCCCGTGTGGCCATCCCTGACCTGCTGTGGTCTCACTGCAGCTGCAGTGGAGATCCCCCAGCGCCCTGGCACCGGGAGGAGGGCAGGGAGTCCACAGCCACCGTAACAGGCATGACCCATCCTCTGCCCCCTTCAGGAGAGAGGTGCCCGTTTACTATTTCAAATCTCTCCTATTACATAGGTCCTCTTCTGTGCTTTACCCAACAAGGTTCTCACCTTTAGGGACGTTTGCTTGGGCCCTAACCCAAGCCTTGTCTATGATCCTTACCCTGGGCTCTGTCCCCTGCGCCCTGGGGACTGACACCTGTGGGCTGCCCCAGGCACGCCCCTCCCTCTGCTCCGCAGAGTGCAGTCCCACCTCCTCTCTCTAGGGGGCTCTGTACCTGAGGCCAGCAAGAGTACCAACTTCTGAACTTACGCAACCAAGGACTTTATTTGAAGGATTCTGGGTGGTTCACAGGATGCAGGGGACAGGCGGAGGTCCAGGCCAGGGAAGGGCAAGCACCAGGCAGGTCAGTCACACAGGCAGAAGGAGCTCAGATTCTTCTCGTCGCACGGCTGTTGGGATCAATCACTGTAAATCATTCTGTTCCCAATCTTGTATCCTGCACAGGACTCCAATCCCCAGGCCAGCCTCGGGTCTCGTGTCCACCCAGTGGGCAGTGGGAGGACAGGACATCTTGAGTGACAATCCAGCCAACACGGACTGTCCACAGTATGGGGGGCCTTCCCCAAAAGGAGCTCCCAGGGAGGTGGTCTGCATACACAGGACTGAATGCCAGGAGGCCCAGCCACCTGAGGCCCCCACAGAGGGTTTCCCTGGCCTTAAATTGAGCCACTCCTTTTTTTCTTACCTTGGGGAGACTTCCAGTAGACATTGTCCACCTGTAAATAATTAAAAGTGGCACACAGGGCCGGGCGCGGTGGCTCACGCCTGTAATCCTAGCACTCTGGGAGGCCGAGGTGGGCGGAT
>CAUYSK010006423.1:0-32848 GCA_963575035.1 Avahi laniger
CCATCGGCCTTGGGGAAGGAATTTCTAGGATGCAGGGATGTCATCATAGCTCACAGCAACCTTACACTCCTGGGCTCAAGCAATCCTCTTGCCTCAGCCTCCCGAGTAGCTAGGACTACAGGTGTGCACCACCACACCTGCTAATTTTTCTATTTTTAGTAGAGACGGAGTCTCACTCTTGATCAAGCTAGTCTTGAACTTCTCAAGCTGGTCTTGAACCTCAAGCGATCCTCCTGCCTCAGCCTCCCAGAGTGCTAGGATTACAGGCGTGAGCCACTGTGCCTGGCCATCTATCAACTTGAGAATCATTATATTGGACTCAGCTAAATTGCATGTTGTTTTGTTTTATTTAACTTGACCCTGATTATCCTGGGACTGATCTTATAAGATCAGTGCTGAGCTGCTGCCAAACTCTATTACCAGGGGTAGCCCTACGTGATTTTTAAGAACAGGATCCATCTACTTTCCAAATAATATGGCCTTGAACATGTTCCATGAGATAATTCTGAATGTCTTTCTCTATACTTTCTTAATTCTTTTTTATATACTTTAATTCTAATGACTTGGTTAAAAAATCTATTAGAAGGAGAAGCAGCCTCTTACCATACCCTGGAGACTAGAGATTTATGCTCATTGATAACTAAGACATAAAATGGGAGATTAGAAGACAAAACTAGATCTTCAGCATTATTGTTATAATTTGGTGCCATGTGACATTGAGAAGGCATAATATATAATGGCAAAACACCAGAAATGCACCAACACTCCAACAGTAGTGCTGTGCTTCTTCTGTTTGTTTAGGGGGCTGTTCTTGTGAGTCCCTTCATTACAGAGGTAGACTCATCTTCCTTCTGGACAAGGATACAGTTGAGACTTTTTAAATATCAACTTGGCTTTTATAGTCAACAGTATAATCACTGGACTTTAGGAATTTGCCAGAGACCTGAATATGAAATTGCCCACTAGCCAAAGCCTACTTATAGCAGTTGATATTTGAAAAGGATAATCCAATAGCCTAACCATGTATTCTATTAGATCCAAGTTCATAGAAGTTTACTACCTCTATAAAAGGGATTCAAAATTTGAGTTTCATCCTGAGATTTTTCTTTTCTTTTTTTTTTTTTTATTTCAGCATATTATGGGGGTACAGATGTTTAGGTTACGTATGTTGCCCTTGCCGCCCCTCCCCCCAAGTCCGAGTTTCAAGCATGTCCATCCCTCAGATGGTGCACATTGCACTCTTTGTGTGTGCATATACCCGTCCCCTCCTCCCCACTGCTCGACATCCAATAGATGTTATTATTATATGTACACTTATATGTTGATCAGTTAATACCAATTTGATGGTGAGTACATGTGGTGCTTGTTTTTCCATTCTTGGGATATTTCACTTAGTAGAATGCGTTCCAGCTCTATCCAGGAGTATACAAGAGGTGCTATACCACCATTGTTTCTTAAAGCTGAATAGTACTCCATGGTATGCATATACCACATTTTATTAATCCACTCATGTATTGATGGACACTTGGGTTGTTTCCACGTCTTTGCAATTGTGAATTGTGCTGCTATGAACATTTGGGTGCAGGTGTATAGTTTCTAAATTATATTTTTCATTACTGAAATAACTCTCTTCTTGGAGCTGAAGTTACCCAATGGCTTAAAATAGCAATAAAAGGATATAGAGTTGACCCTTGAACAATGTGGGGTTAGGGGTAAAAACCCCTTGCACAGTCAAAAATCCACATATAACTTTTAACTTCCCCAAAATTTAACTTCTAATATCCTACTGGTGACTGGAAACCTCACTGATAACATAAATAACTGATTGACACAAATTTTGTATATTATATGTATTATATGCTATATTCTTATAATAAAGTAAGCTAGGGAAAATGTTATTAAGAAAATCATAAGGAAGAGAAATATATTTAATAGTCATTAAGTGGAAGCAGATCATCATAAAGGTCTTCATCCTTGTCATCTTCACGCAGGGTATATTGAGGGAGAGGAGGAAGTGGAGGCGTTGGTCTTGCTGTCTCAGGGGTGGCAGAGGCAGAAGAAAATATGCATGTAAGTGAACTCATGCTGTTCAAGGGCCAACTGTGTATGTTTTTCAATGGGTAGTTTTAAAGTAGATATTATGCAATGTTCAGGAGGCAGATATAGTCATGTTTACTTGTTCAACTGAAAAACATTGCCAGGAAAAAAAAAATAACTTGTTCCTATTTCTGAGTTTTTGCTATATCACATACCTTTCAAAAGGACCAGGTCAATTATCTATAATTCAATATCTAAAATGCAAAGAAACAGGAAGATTCACTTTCATCATTTTTCATCTCTTTGATGTACTTGAAAATGTACAATTTTATTCACTATATAGTTTGTTATCTTTTGTTTTTTGATTTAAAGAATCTAGAAGAATATGACATAACATGTGGATGTCACTTCATGTCTTTTCAGATAAATAGGTTGTGTAAAGTCTGTTTTTTCAGCTAAGCAATTACCAGAAATGGTAGTCCCCAAGCAGGAGACAATATGACCTGCTGGAGAGAAGATAGGAGAGGTAGCAGAGGGACCCGAGGGCTCATTCTGGGTCTGTGGCCAACCAGTCATGTGGGCCTGAGCAACAACATTTAACAACAATTGGCCTGCAACCAAATAAGTACATAAGAAATACTTGGTAATTGGATTAACTCAATCAATATTTATTGTGTATCTATCATGTTCCAGGAACTGTTCTAGGTTCAAGTGTCAGAGCAATGAACCAAAGCTTCACATTTCCTGCCCTCGTGGAGCTGAGATTCTAGTTGAAATACAAAATAAGCAAATCTAGAGTGTGGCAGATCTGGTAAACATCACTACAGAGAAAAATAAAACAAGGAAAGGGAGATAGGAAATACTAGGCAGGGAGTGGTTGTTATTTTATCTAGGGTGGTCTGGGAAAGCTGACATTTGAATAGATGTCTCAAAGAAGCAAGGGAGCACACTCAAAGAGAGCAGACACAAAGGCCCTGCCTGACCTGGGCAGGAGTGTTACGGGCATGCTCAAAGAACAGCAAGGAAGTCAATGGGGCTACAGTGGAATGAGTGAGGGGAGAGAGGCAGGAGTTGGGAACATGGTGTTAGCAAGACGCCAGATTTTGTAGTGCCTTGTGGGATGCAAAACTAACTATTGGATTTCACAATGTGGTGGTCATGGGTGACCTTAATAATAATGGTCTTAGTGAAGTATGGGACATAAAAATTGTAGTTTGGCTTTTATTCTGAAGAGATAGAAAGCTTTTGGGCTGGATGCAAAGGTGTAAGCAGAAAAGAGAAACGATCTCATTTACACTGACGAGAGGTTCTAGGAGAACAAGGGCAGATGCAGAGAGGCTATTGCATAATTCAGGGGAGAGATGGTAGTGATTCGGACTGTGGTAGTAGCAGTGAATTTGGAGAGAAGTGGTCAGATTCTAGATGTACTTTTTTTCGAGATGTATTTTGAAGATAAAGTCAATAGGATTTGTTGATGCGTTGCATGTTGTATAAGCAGGAGAGAGAAAGAAAGAACTCAAAAATGGCTTCAAGATTTTTGTCCTGAGCAGCTAAAAGAGTGGAGTTTTCATCAACTGAAATGGAGAAACTATAAGAAGGGTAGGTTTTGGAGGAGAGCTGGCAATATCAGGAGTTGAGTTTTGGTCATGCTAAAACTAAGATACCCACTAAATGTCCAAGCGGACATATCGAATAAGCACTTGGCTACATGAATCTGAAGTTTTTACAAGAAGTTCAAGCAAGTAATGTAACTTTGAGGCTCACCAGCATCTACATGGAATACAAAGCTGGGAGACCAGGTGAGAGTACTTAAGCAGTGTGGAGACAGAAGATAACAGGTTTGAGGATTGAGCCTTGGAGTACTCCATGTTTAGAGTTCAGGAAGATGAAGACTATCCAGCAAAGGAAACTGAGAAGGAGGAGAGAGAGTAGTATCTCAAAAACCAAGGGAAGACAGTGTTTCAAGAAGGCAGGAGTGATCATCTGTGTCAAACATTGTTGTTAGGTTAAGAAAGAATTAGATAGAAGACTGACCATTGGATTTAACAATAGGGTGGTCCTGGGTGACCTTGATAAGAGAGAATTCAGTGAAATGCAGGGGATGGAAAAGTTCCAACTGACTGCTAGACAATGTACCAATGACATGCTCTACAGAGCTGTAGTTCTTTACATTGTTTCAGTGAAACAACAATGAATGCAACATGGTAGCTGTACTTCAGGAACTTGCTGTTTGATTGGAAGCCATAAACATAGGCAATTATGTGGTAAGTGCTATAGTAGAAATATTTACAAAGTGCTATATAACCATTGATATTTTTGTTTGTTCATTGTATTATTTTGAATTCTTGATTTTTAACATGTTTGGTGTATTTTGATTCATTGCAGTCATTATTTTCTTTATTGTTCAAATGGCACATTGGCTAGTGGGAGTGCCTCTCAGTTGGCTCCTGTGTCTTTTGATGTAACCCTAGTGGTCTTTGATATTTTCCTTGCTTCCTGGCATTACAAGAGGTTTCAGACTCATCTTATACATTCCCTGGCCCAGAGCTGGCATCATCCATTTGTCCAACGAGCCCTGTTTCTTTCCAGTGGCAAATGTTATTTAGAAACAAAAGTCTGGACAGGCCTTTTTAGTGGACAGAACTAGAAAATACATATTTTTAAGAGAAAATACATTATAGGTTAATATTGATATTTTTGATTCATTTATAGGATTACAGAGTTTCTTTTAACTTCTTTGATTTTATATCTGTACCTATCTTTCACTGAAAATGCTTGGTTTCTAATGACATTAAGGGAGTAAGTATTCACATTGCAAAATGAAGCTAAAAGAGCCTTCCTTCTATAGACCACTGTGGGATTTAGGCAAATTGAGGACCCCACGGCACAGGGCACTGTTTAGCATGCCAAATGAGACAACTCTCTGAGTGTGGCCAATAAGAACAAAAATTTTAAATGATACAAATTCCAGTTAGTGTAAGATTGTTTATGTGATTTGGATACAAATACATTTGTATGCAAGTATAATTCTAAAATTTCATGGATTATCCCAGAAGGAAGGGCTTCAAGTTAAATAAATGAAAAGGAAGGAAAATTTGCTACTTATATATTGGGAGCTTTACAGGATTTTCAAGAGATATTTTTATTTCAGAAAATCAAACAAAATCATGTTAGATAAAGGAGACTGCTACTGAGTGAAAGAAAGGGCTTAATTTTCTAATTGAGAGTTGGATTTTAAAAATGATTTATGAAGTTGGAGGTGAGAAATCTGTTTACAGGTGAGTGCACATGTATGTGTACGTATACGTGTGTGTGTATGTGTGCATGTGTTGGAGTAGAAGTGGGATGCGATAGGTGATTAGAAAAATTTCCGTCATTACTCAATTTATAAGTACCACAATTTAAATGGCATGAGTATGCGTAAACCCTGGCTGTAAATGGTAGTTAATAGCTGCATGAAGTCAGCTTATTAATATTTGCACATGAGATAGAAGGGAAAGATTTCTTCACATTACTTTTTCTCAGCTACATTTGCACACCACGTGTTTATTAGCAATCTCTGAATAGGAAGAAAAACATACAATAGGCTGATTTTGTTTTTTCCTTTTGATTTTGTGCTACATGTGGTCTTATTGCTTTCCCCTGCTTTTGGCACAGTCAGTTTCTTAGGAAACACAATATTTGGAAAGAGATACACTAGAAATTCTTTTGACTAATTTGTAATTTTCCTAAGTAATAGAGTTAAAGGTTGTATCTAGATAATTTCGTGGAAGTGTTTTTCAAGAGATGCTACATTCTGGGACAGACATTAGACATAAGAAAAGTAGGCTATTCCCCTTGTTGCCCCTAAGTGGTCATTTGCATTAGAGGGAGCTTATCATGACACACAGTGGAGGGTTCGTTGGAATGACACTGTCCTCATTTATTATCCCAACTGTTGTTGTGAGCTGAATAGCTTATAATTTGTTGTGGGTGTATTGGGGTTTATCTGAATTTATTCTATTTTTTGGGCCTTGAACTACTGACATTGTTTTATGTCAGATTAAAAACTTAAAGTTGACAGTCAAAAAATAATTTCTCGAGTGCTAGTCCTGGAAACAAACTACCCTAATTCTTTTCTTTAAGGTGCTTTTCTGGTTCATACTTTTCTTGGTAAGGGCAAACTTAAAATGCTCTGTGAGCATGCTTATTTGTTACACGATGTATCTGGGTGGATAAGTAGGCAAACAATTGTTTTACAGAAGATAATTGAAAAATCTAATTTTATTATAATATCAATCTTCCATTCATTTCCATAAAGGAAAGTTCATTTGCTCATGCAGGTGATCTCAGTTGGTGTCACTATATTTATGGTGAGTAAACGTGGTATTTTTCCTGAAACACTGGGCAGAGTAGGCTCCAGGCTTGAGGCAAGATGAAAAAGTACACTACTGGAATATCTCTTCTCACTGATTGAAGTAAATGAATAAAAGAAAAGTATTAAAGCAATTCAGGGAAGAATTACAAAGCCAAACAATTTAGTGGAAAAAATTATTTTTGCAAATTTTCAGGTAAATTGTTTGCACAGAACAGGAGAAAGTTTAAGGCTGAATAAACAATTGCCTTAAAATTATTTCAGAAAGTAATATTTTAGGGGATGTTTCATTCATTCAATAAATATTTCTTGAGCATTTGTGCCAAGTGAGTAATGGCCAGCAAGTTAGCCATGCTCCCTGCCCTTAAGGAGTTTTGCCTGAGAGAACCTGCCCTCCTTCCCCCAAATCAAGCAAGCAAAGAATAAAGAAATCACGAATTGTGATAAGGCCTATGAAGGCAGCATGCAAACGGCTCAGAAAATAACAAAAACATGTCCACTCTAATAAAGAGGGAACTAAACGATGGGTACACATGATCGTAAAGTGGAGTAATGTATATCAGAAGCTAAGAAGGCGGAGGCATAAAAATCTACCTATCGGATACGACGTACACTATCCCGGTGATGGGTACTCTAAAAGTCCTTTCTTCAGCATTATATAATTCACCCATGTAACAAAAACACTTGTACCCCCTTAGTCTTCTGAAATAAAAAAAGAAAAGAAAAGAAAAAATAACAATGACAAAAAATCTACTTTAGATAAGAAGGCTTTTTGTTTTGCGTCTCAGCTTAAATGTCATCTCCTTTAAAGGTGACTTCTCCTCTAAAGGGGACATTTAAGTCGAAATGAAAAAAAGAAAGGAAAAAAGAGAGAAAGAAAGAGAGAGAGAAAGAGAGAGAAAAAGAAAAAAAGAAAAAAGAAAGAAAGAAAGAAAAGAAGGAAGGAAGGAAGGAAGGAAGGAAAGAAGAAAGAAAGAAAGAAACTAGCTATGCAAACAGTGAGAGAGGAGAGGAAGAGAGTTGTAAACATTGTGTACGTGCAAAAGCCCTGAGGCAGGAAAGTAGTTGGCTTTGAGGACCCACAAGAAGACCTACATGATGACAAGAAAAGGAGAGTGACTCAAGATGTGATTGGAGAGATAGGAAAAGTCCACCTCATTCAGACTTTATAGATCATGTTAAAGATTTTGGATTTTATTCCAATTACAAGGAGATTTTTTTACTGAGAGGTTTAACTGAAAGTAGTGATACGATCCAATACACATTTAAAAATACGACAATTTTATAAATTGGAAATGGGGAGATCAGCAGACAGTTACAATATCAAGATGATGGCGGCTTTACCCACCTAGGCAGAGACAGAGAAGGAGGACAGTGCATGGGTCTGAGAGACATGTTGGAGTAGAACCGAGAGGCAGAAATTTATTGCACGGGTGTGAGAAGCAAGGAAAAAGGAAGGAATCAAGAATGATCCCCTGGTTTCCATTTTGAATCACAGGGTGGCTGGTAGTACCCTTTGCAGAATAGGGATGTACTCACGGGGTGGGGTGGAAAACAGGTTTAGTGAGAAAATCAAGAGCTTTATGTTGGAATGCATCAGGTTTCATGTGTCTCTGAGACACCCATGTGGAGATGCCAAAGAAGCTGTTGTGAAGAGAAATCTGGAGCTTCAGGAGAGGGCTGGGCTCACGACATAAATAAGGAGCAGTCACAGCCGCTAATCCAGTGCTGTGGGAATGAATGTGATCAGTTATGGAGGTAGGGTAGGGGGAGAAACGAACATGCCCCGGGGCACGCCTCCATGAGGACGATAGAGGCTGGGTAAGGAGTCAGAGGGTCTAAGCAGGGGAGGTTAATCCAGCAGGAGGAAAATCAGACATGAGTCACGGGCGACGACGTGAGAAGACTATTTTAAGGGGAAGAGAGTGGTAAGTTGTGTTGATGGCTTCTTGGAGGTCTCCAGTACAGAGCAATGCCTAGTGAGTTTGATGACCCTGAGTTTTAGGTGATCTTGACACAGGTGTTTTAGGTGGATGGTAGGGCTGGAAGACCAATCGTATATTAGATTGAAGAATTAAATGTGAAGGAAGAACATGGAAGAGAACCTTCTGTCCCACACTCTTAAGGCCAGACCACGCATCCAACCTGATATTGGCAATCAAAAAATAATTTTATGAAAGCCCAAACAAATTTCCTCTTTACATGAAATGAAAGCATTTTAAAGCTACGCAGCTCCTGAGGTATCTGGAATGCTTAATGGGCTGTCCAGCTACCAATATCTGGACCTAGAATTTAAAATTTGTCTTCAGTCACTAATTTTTGTGTTTTCCTACTTAACTAAGCCATAATAAGAAAAAAATTAAATCTGCATTCAAATGACTGTAAGCTGGTGGTTAGCATCAGTTGTGCAAAATATCATGTAAGGTACCTCGGCAATTTACAAAAGAGGCAGAGGCATAAGCACAAACTTCCAAAGGAATTTACAGTTTAAACTCAAGATGCTGCCCAGCTGTGTTTATATAACACAATTAAGTAAATTTCTGTGATAATAATCTCAACATAGTCCTTGTTGTCCCTAACATGATTTATTATGGATAAGGAAGCCATTTTGTACAATTAACAACTTAAATATAATTAATTTCAGTACTTCAAAATGTATTTTGCAAATGTAAGATTCTTTTTAGAAGCAGCAGACTAGGAAACACTGTCTCAAACCAAGATTAATCAAAACAATTTTTTGTATGATGATAGAACTTCCTCTTTCTCTCTCTTCCTCTTCTTATCTAAGCCCAATTTCTCCTTCTGTGACCCCAACCCCACTTCCTCACGCTTTCTCAGGGCTTCTCTGAAACATCTCCCGAATGCCTCTTGTCTTCTGTATCTTCAACCTCTATATCTCTAGTAGTTTATCTCCATCATTATGTAAACTTGCTCAAGACTCTCCCGCAGTAAAAAAAAGACAAATATTTTACACATCCCTCAAGTTTAAAATGTTCCTAGTCAAATACATGTTTTCCCATCACCGCTGACAACACCCACACACCCTTCACAATAATTACAGGTTGTCATTTCCTTGTGATTTAGTGCATGTAGACATGGTGACCTTTCTAAATGCACAGCCCTAGATTAAAAGCCTTTAGCGTCTCCCCATCCCAATGCACGTCAAATCTGAACCTCTTACCTCAGATTTAAGACCCTCTCTGAACTGACTTTTGTTGACTGGCCTGTCACTCTCTCTTTGCCTCTGATGTATCTCTCTCTATGTATTTCTCTCTCTTTCTCTCTCTCTCTCACTCTCTCGCACACACCCCATTTTCAGAGGTCATGTCCTCTCTCATCTCTGGGCTATGTACATGCTGTCATCTCTCCTGGGAAACATTTCTGTCATTGTCCTCTCTGCTGGCTAACTTACATTAGACTTCAGCTTAAATGTCTTAAGTAGGCTAAGCCTTCCCTAAGTGCCATAGATTCTAGGCAACTCTACACTATTCCTACCAGTGTTCTTACCAAACTCCACGTTGTGTGATTAATTTTTGATCTGGCAATAGGATTAAGTGAACAGTGTCACCTAATCTCAGGTTCATAACTTGGCCTTCTCCACAATCTTTTAATATGTGCTGATACAATGAGTTTCCAAACTTGGCTGAAATGTCAGGTTAAGTGACTGAAATAAAACTTTCCTGGACTGCAAGAACTAAGAGGATGCTCATGAATTATTGTTGATCAGGTGTAGGTTTTAACCCTTTTGAAAAAAAAAATTGTCTAGTACCACCTACAATGTGATGAAATGAAACTCACTTTAAACTATCCATCATCGTTTTATATTTTTCCATTTCTTCTGATTTTGCCAAAATGTTTAAACTTTTCAGAATTAATTTAGTAAGTCATTTAATCATATTGAATATATTACAGTTTAAAATCCTCCTTGGGATTTGTTTGCACAATAGATCTTTAGCCAACATTAGAAAAGGCTTCTATGTTGCTTGTTTAGTCAAATAACATATATATACTTTTGCCAACCCAAAAGAATCCAGACACTAAGCAAATAACATACAACATCGTGATTAATAAGCAGCATAAACAATCTGGCTTGAATGGCTACAGAGCTTGTGACCCACGAAATATGTCTACATGCCCCACTCTGCCACTATTCCGTTTTTAAAATTAATGTTTTTGCTTATTAAACTATGTACCTAGTTTACTGCAACAAGGCCCATATAGAATAAGAGCAGCTCTCTGTCCCTCTCTCTTTGCCCTTGTGAATTTTACACTCCTGAAACAATAACTTATTTTTTATTTTTTTTCCTCCTAGCTTTTCAGGCGTTTCCTTTCATATTTCTAAATAACATGCTTATACTGCTATTTCCTGATTTTTCAGTTAGATATAGTTAGCCATATGCTTCCTATTTTTACTTTTTAAATTGTGAAATAGAACATATAGGAAAGGGCATAGTGTTGTATGAAAGAAGAGAAGATTAGAAAAGGGCATAAGACATGTATATTTAAAAAATAATTATAAAATTGTACTTATTATAGTAACTATGTAATAAGATATAGTGCACACAACTATATTATATATTAACATATGTATTTACATGCAGAATAACTATATAAAATAATATAATGACTAATAATTACCAACACCGCTCCAAGGCCAAGATCCCCATGCATCTCTTCCAAATTACAACTGTCCCCTATCTCTCCAGAATAGCAATTGTCCTTATTTGTATAATAATTTCCTTGCTTTCCTTTATTTATTTATTTTTATTAACTGTATATGCATGCCTGTAAAATATAGCTTGGTCTTGTCAGATTTTGAACTTTATGTTAATGTACCTGTACTGTAGTGCGGTAGTTCTCACTTTCAACTAGAAAGTGAAAATCACGAGGGGTGATTTTCTTTCTCAGAGACATTTGACAATGTCTAGAAACATTGTGGTTGTCACAGCTCGGGGGGATACTACTTGTGCCATCTGGGTAGGAGCTAGGGATGCTACTAAACATCCTACAATGTACAGGTAGCCCCCCATAACAAAGACTAATCTGGCTCAGTATGTCAATAGTGCTGAAGTTGAGAAACCTGTTGAAGAGCATTGCATTGCATGGATATATCAAAAATTTTAGTTATTTAAACTATTGCTGATAGAGTTTTGAGTTGTTTCTATTTTGGGCTGAAACAACACTTCTGTGAATATTTTGGTATCTGTATCCTTGGTCACATGAGCAGTGTCTCTATAAGTGGAATTTTTTTTTTTGTCGTAGGATAAGCATATCATCAACTTTCCTAGCTACTTCTCGATTGTTTCCCAAAGTGGGTATTGGATTTTTACTATAGAAAATTAAGATTTAGGTTTCTTACTTCATAACCATCAAGTATACTTTCCTTCTACTTTCTCATCCAATTTATTTGTATTACATTTTTGGTCAAAACAATCTTTAGAGTTTATTTTGACAAGGTAAGTTTGCTTATATACAAGCCATGTAACTATGATTTTATATATACATATATTTATATATACGTGTGTGTGTGTATTTATATATATATATATTCTTTTTTTTTTTTTACACAAGTAGGAATTTGGGGGTGATTAGCAATTGTCCAATCACTTTTTGTTTGCTTGTTTTTCTTCTTTTTTGGGGGGAGGGGCTTGCTTTTCTATGTAGTTATCATTCAACTAAAAACTCCTGTATGTTTGATTTTTTTTCTTGGGGATATCGTTCCTCTGCTCTTCTGCTTTTAACCAGACTGATTACTTCATAGACAGGTTAAAGAGTTTTTTTTCCTTTCCCCTCTATCATCTGGGGAATAGTTTTTGAGTCTTTCCTGTGTTGGATTCACCTGCTTCCTGGATTCCTTAATTTCCTTCCTTAGTTTTGCTGAAGCACAATTTGATAGAGTAACAACTTCACATTCTATTTTTCCTCAATTTGACTTTGGAAACTTACTGTGTTTTATTTCTTCTAGTATATTTTCAATTTCCAAGAGTGCCTTCTTGATTGCTGAATATTTTTTTTGTTCATATATCAGACTTGTTTTGCTTCTTTTTTCTTATTGCTCTGAGAAAATTAATTATAACTTAGTTGATTTTCCTTGTGTTCTCTATATTTTCCTATTTCCTCAACATCCCCACTATTTTTTTTTTTGTCTGTTTGTTTTAGGCTATTTCACTTCCGCGCTTCCTAAAATGTCTACTGGCCTTTGCCTACTCATTCATGTTTAGAAATGTGGCACTAAGAGGCAACTTGGAAATTTTGTGTATGTGGGCAGAGTGGAGCAGGCACAGAGCCCATTGCAGTAAGAACTCTCCTTGGCCCCAATGTTGGTATTTGTAGGTACCTTTTTTTCCCGTGGGCTGGTTATTTCCTGAAAACAGAATCTTCATTCTCTTGTCTGGGACATTTAAGCCTGCTAGTCACTGTTAAAAGTGAGGAGGGCTGAAGATCTCACTATTTATAAGGCAGGTCTTTGCTTAATCGTTTTGATTCCAGTAAGGGGCCACATTTCCATCTTCAGCTGTCCTTGTTGTCCAGAGTCCAGAGATAATGTGGCACAACCTCTCCAGAAACAGTCACCTGTTTTTAGCTGACCAGGCAACAGTCACCAGTTATACAGGGCCATTGTAGATGCTAGGGTCTGATCTGGTAGACTTTCAATCACTTCTTTTGTTTTTGGCCTTACTTCGTGAAGTCCCTTGTCTTTAAAATACCTGCTGCCTGCGATTCCTGAGTATATTCTAGGTTGTGAAACATGTTGGCCTGCCTCCCCGATGGACGTTTAACAGAGAGAGCAAAAATCTGACTAAGTCTACTGAATAAGTCCCTTGTCTATCTGGTTTTCATCTTACACAATGTTGTTAACATTTCCAGGTGGTTGGTGTCTTCTCTTTCATCTCTGTCCTTATGGGTTTATACCTCTTTATTTTCATTTTTTCTGTCATTTCAGTGGTGTATTGGAAGGAGGATGAGGAAAAATCATATATTTTTAAGTCACTATCTTTAACTAGAGGCTTAATCCTTCTCTATGGCTACAATGACATACTTTATATTAATATATATTTATAATATATATGTGTGTGTGTAAATGAGTGAATAGGAGATGAGAAAATGGAGACATACTGTGATCCTCTTTGTCTCACTCACACACACAGCCACGCACCGCATGTATACATACGACCTGCTCTAGATATGTTCTCCAGTGTTTTCCAGATTGCCAATTTCAGAGATCACTTTTCTGTTCTCATTTCACTGAGATCCTCAGTCTCCTCCTTTGTGTCTGCGTGCCCTTCTCGACTTTCATGACACCAATCTTCCTTGTTCCTTGCAGTCTCCTCTGAATTTCTCTTCTCCATCCATTCCACTTGCATTTGACCATCAACATTTTACTCTCGATCTCTTCTTTCCTTTTCTTCTACTCTTTCTAACTTCTCAAACATTTCCATTCAGCTTTTCTTTAATTAGCATTGTTAAACCATGATGAACAAAGTTTTGTCTGTAACCCAGAGATGTCCCCTAATTTTCTTTGTAGATACTGATGCCCTATGATATCTTAAATCATTATGACCCAGACGGAATTCATTACATCTCCAGGACTCTTTTTTCTCTTCCAACTCAATTCCTGCCTCTCTTTTCCCTTAATGTGGCATATCTAAGTTGACAGTCAACAAAATTTTTCTATAAAGGCCAGATAATAAATACTTTAGGCCATTTGTGGGCTTTTGTCACAGCTATCAACTGTGCTGTTGTAGTGAAAGACAAGCATAGTCAACATACTAAGCAAACGGGTATGGCTGTGTTCCAATAAAATTTTATTTACAAAAACAGACTAGTAGGCTGGATGTGAACCTCTGGCCATAGTCTGCTGACCCCTGATCTAGGTTAATGGCCACTCTAGCCAGAAACCTCTTAACTGAGCTTCACCTCTCACATTTATCTGGTCGATATGCTGTGATGGCTCTTTCTAGATCTGCCCTGTTTCCACATCCCCATACACAGTTCTCTCAGAGACTCATCTTTTCACCTGTCAATTGTGGAAACTGCTTACCCAGTCTCTCTGCTTTCTGTCTTGCAGTCCTCTAATCCAGAACTTGTCCTGCAACTGCTTGTTTAAAATACTCAGTGCCTTGCGAATATCTCTACGGCAGTGCTTCTTCAATTTCAGGTGCATAAGAGCTACTTGAAGTGTTTGTTAAATTAAATATTTCTGGGGCCCCATCCCGGAGGTTCTGATGATATACTTCAGAGTTGGGTGCCAAGAATCTGCATTTTATACAAACACCCAAAATGAGTCTGTGGCACGTGATCCCCAGATATTTGAGAAACATTAGCCCATGGTAAAGGGCAAACACCATTGCATGGGACACCTCCCTGACCTGTCTCTTCAGCCCCACCTATCTCGCCCTCTTCCCCGCTTGCTAAGGGTTAGCCCTTCATCTGAACTGCCCATACTGTTCACCCCTTTCAGTTTCCCACGTGATAGTCATTTTTCCAGCAATGCCATTAACCCCCCTGTCTGCTTGGCAAACTTCCTTTAATGCTCAACTCCGGTACAAACTTCTATGATGAATTTTCTTAAACTCCGTGAGTCTTACCATGTACATATCTGTATGCGAGTACCTGTAACATATTAACTGCTTTTATTTGTTAATTAATCTATTAGATTGTGAATTTCTGGAGAGTAGGGGCTATGTCTTTTGCATTTTTGTATCCCAATACTTTAGTGGGTAAACTAAAATTATGTAGTCCATATCCTAAAAATTTATTGATTGGATATAAGAATTAGGGAAGATATTAATATCTATATTTTATAGATAATTAAACTGATATATTAACTGATTTGTTTGAGGTCAACCAGATTGCAGAAACAATCAAGAATATCCTTTTTTTTTTTTTTTAACTTTGGGTGTTTTTTCCATCACACATGCTGCCTACCTAACATGATGGGGTTATTCCCTGTGGTCAAATGAGCCTTGAATCCTGAAGTGTTCGATGGGATTTCCCAATTTGGGTACACTTTTTCAATCTGTTGATTCTGTGTGTCACTTGTGAGGCTGACTAATGACTGAAACTCAGTCACTTCAGAGTTATTTCTCTCTACAAACTTGGCCTGTCCAATTTTTTTGGATTTCTGGACTTTTACGTCTTAGGGCTGCCACATCTCTTGGTTTTCTTCCACCAATCGAAATTGTATTTATTATGCCTACTTTTACTATAGTGAATCATGTGAGCATTATTATTATTATTGATACTTTATAACTAACTGTTCAAGAGAAGGCTCTTTTAGGTGACTGCTTAAAGAGTACTTTCTGTCATCCTTGTCTGTACTCCTCACGTAGCCCCTGGGATTCAGAACACCTGTATCTCAAGGTGCCCAGCTGAAATCAGGCAGCTGAAATCCAGCAAAGATCAGAGATAAATGATAAAAACCTCTGGAACATGAGGCTGGGTGTAACATAATGTATATGAGAAAAGAGTAAATGCTAATTTACTACATATATGAGAAGAGAGTAAATGTTAATTCTGGATTATTTGTGGCCAGTAAAGAAAGGGATCATATGCTGAGAGACACAGACAGGTGAACGTTTACAGTGATCAGTATGCAGTTATTTAGTGCTCATTTCATTTTGTCTTGTATTAAAGTTTGTTACCACCTCTGTTTCCTATCAAGTAGGGACCCTGTATTTTATTAATTTCATCCTACTTTGAACATAGTAAACACTTCAAAGAAGCTTGTGAAATGAAATGAGTAATCTCCAAATTTCGTTTCAACCCTTCGCCTTTGCTAAGGTACAATAATGATGAAACAGTGAAATGCTCCAAAGGCAGGTAACCAGAGGAAAAAAAGGCCTTAAGGGCTGTTGAAAACTATCGACCAGATAATGAATCTTGGGAATCTGAATGTCTGTATATCTGGTTCCTCACAACCATGAAACATAACACAGTCTAGAGACCAGAAATGTGGCATGTTAAATTAACAACTTTCACATCTCCCTGATAATTTTATGTTTAACATAAATAATGCCCACTTGTAATGTGTACTTCCTTTAAACACTTAATCGATTCATATTTAATAATAAATTAGTGCCCACATAGTGAAAATTAAGCTCATCTTTTTTCAAACAATTTAAATTTTTATTGGTTCTGTTTATAATAAAGAATCAACAACTATAGCCACTTTAAGTGACCACAGAAAAACAAAATATATAATTACTTTACACAGTTATATTACAATTTTATAAAGTTAGCTACAGCATACTTATGTTTTGCTATAAACTGTATTCCTTTGGCCCATATGTAAGCTGTCAATACTAAAAGATGTTTGAACATGCACTCATATTAGTTGTGGTTAATAAAGGATAAAATAGGTTAAAATCACTTGTAAATCTTTTGAGCTGTAATATCCATGTTAACATTGTTTTTCTCTGTTGCTTTATTCAATAGTTCTTAATACCAGGAAATCTGCCTTAACAGTAGCACCTTTTCCTATCTTGGTTTTATTATGTAAAATAATCATGATTGTTTCTTATCAACCTTTCTCAGTATGTTAAAATTTTGAATCAAATGTTTTTTAAAAAAAGCTACAGAATGAAATTGCATTATAAATAATGCATGTATTCTCTTCGTGTACAGTTCCAAAATTTGGCAAGATGATTACAGACCATGATACTGATATGGAGAAGGAACGAGTATTAGGGTGTAAAAACTCAGTACATGGTAATGAAATTGATCTAAAATTTAAATAGAAATAAAAACTATATTAACAAACCATGAACCAAAGTTAACTTAAAATTAAAAGTCTGAAATGTCTTCTATGGTGACAGGCATCTGAAAAAGTGATCAGTAAGAAATTAACAAACCAGTTTGTGGGTGATTTGTATTACAAATAGAATCCCCGAGGCATGTGAATTAATTATTGTGCTTTCTTTTTGGCCACATCGTTGGGTTTTAGTTGACTGTATCATGACATTAGATGCTGGTAGGAAACAACATTGCTAGCTTATTTCCAACATGTGACTTGGCTTACAAACAGAAAAAAAGTAGAAGTTCTGTTATATTTTAAGACAGAGTTAAAGCTCTTGGGCTCAATTTATTTCTAAAGTCACTCTGAGAACATTGCACTGTGTTTTGCTGGAACAGAATCAGGACCTTTTTCGTTGATGTGACGGGGCAATGACGAACGTCAGGCTAAGAACGGGAATCTGGCCCCTTGGGTTTCCTCCCACCCCACCGCACTTCCTCTCTTTTCCATTTTCTCTGGTACATACTTTCACACACATCTCACCCCACGTCAACCGAAGGTACTTTGCTAAGGATAATAAAAACTTCGGCAAGAATGCATAAAGTTAAGAGTTTCTTAACAATCTCAAAAGAGCAGTTTTGCCTCTAAATGACAGAAAAGCACCATGTCAAGACTATTGGCTATTTACAAAAATAATGTAAAAATTAATAATACGCTTTACAAGTAGCTGTTAACTTGACTAATTGGTGTGATTTTTTAAAAAATAGCATTTTAACTATAATATTATACATGTGGTAGAGACCACGTTAACCGTTAACTGCAGCTTGGTGAGAGAGGATGCTGCCCGCTCCTTTGCCGTGTGGACGCTGCACCAGGCAATTCACATTCTGTCCTTTATGAGGTCGCTGGCATCTCTCCATCATGAAGCTCTGAACACCAGGGCCTGCCCTTTGCTTCATCAGCTACATGTAGTGTATGTAGCAGAGTATTTACAGATGAAAAAACTAAACAGAATTTAAACTATAATAGTGAAAAAAAAGGAACATTTTAATCATCCTGAAACAATCACAGGTAGTATTTTCTTTGCAGAATATGTGAGTAAAAGATTTCAAAGAAATCTTTTGGGATAGCATTTCTAATCTCTCTATTTCTCTTTGTGACATTTGATCTTATCTGAATGTAAAGAATGTAATGATTTTCTATACCTTACTCTTGATCTCGCTTCTGATACACCTTCCTGATTGCTTAAATGTTTATAATGTTCAAAAATATACATCAGCTAAACTGTTTTCACACTTTGTATCCAATTATAGTTCCATCAATGGTGTGACCTTATTTTTTTTTTTTTGAGACAGAGTCTCACTGTGTTGCCCCGGCTAGAGTGAGTGCCATGGCGTCAGCCTAGCTCACAGCAACCTCAAACTCCTGGGCTCAAGCGATCCTCCTGCCTCAGCCTCCCGAGTAGCTGGGACTACAGGCATGTGCCACCATGCCTGGCTAATTTTTTTCTATATATTTTTAGTTGTCCAATTAATTTCTTTCTAATTTTAGTAGAGACGGGTCTCTCTCTTGCTCAGGCTGGTTTCGAACTCCTGAGCTCAAACAATCCGCCCGCCTCGGCCTCCCAGAGTGCTAGGATTACAGGCGTGAGCCACCGCGCCCAGCCGGTGTGACCTTATTAATTAAAAAGTTTTTAGAGGATTCTTAAAATTTCAAATTGGGTAATTTCAACTTCATTTAAAAATTCTGTTTTACAGTGACAAATTCTTCCTCTGCATTAGATTCACATTGATTTCTGAGTGAGCTCGATTTTATACCTAAGTGGTGTACAAACATACTGAAAGTTATTAGGAGCTGCTTTGAAGTGCTAACTGTAAAAAATCAAGTGCTTTCACAATGAGGCCTTCTGATTCCCACTGCTTTTCTTCTCACGTAAACAGCTCATAAAATGTTGTAACTATGTATGAATGTTAAAATAATTACTTTTACATTTTTACATTGTTTTGTGCAAAGTTATAGTTTTTTGTTTGTTTTAGCAAATGTTTCATCTTGCTTTAATGACTTCTGTCCAAAATAAAGAAAATGAAATTGAGTGAATATTCCTTCTTTCAAGATGAGCTGTATTTATTACTGGAACGGAAGTTGTCATATCCGTGATCATTAGCTTTGAACTTTAAGCACGACTGCTTTTCCTCCAAGGACTGTTTTTCTTCAAATGACTGGCACCAGCAGCATAAGCATGACTGCACAAAACAAAGTAACTCATTATGTGTTTACATCAATCACATTTCACAACTCTTCCTACTCTCTAGGGTTCTGACTTTCTCTGCACTGGGAGTTCTCTAGCCCTTTATTTCCATGCTCTTTTATTTTTCTCCTTAAAAAGACATAATTACATTAGTAGCTTAATTTTTAACTAAAAAAATACAATGAAGAAAAAAACCATATAATTAAAATTCCTCACTATGAGAAAGCCCCTTTTAATTCTTGGTATTTATTTTTGATTACTTAATACTTTTAATATTTGATAAATATATAATTCAAGACTTTTTCCCCATGCAAATAAAAATTTTACGCCATACATGACTATATATGTGTCGGTGTTTGTGAGTGTGGGTATAATTTATTTTAATGACATTGTACTACATATATATATATATGTATACTCCATAACCTGCTTTTTCTCACTTGACAGTGTCATAAACATCTTTCCATATCAATGAGTTTAACATTACTTTGCTATTTTTTTCAGCCACTTGTTATTTTCATGTGTCTTTGCAATACTGTTACACAAAAAGTTTATAAAGCATACAAGCATCTCAGCTTTATTCATCCAATTTTTTTCTTGGAGTTTTAAAACATCCTTTGTTCATTCTGTTTGTTTTCTATGAAACTGTATGTTTAAGAAAATGGGAGGTCCACTGTTTTCTGTTCTATAAAATGAAGGTGTTGATCTTGATGAAAGTTTTCTTCCAATTCTAAAATTTGAGTTATGAGTGGGCAAAGAATTTTATAAACTGTCTTAGTGTTTACAAGGAAGCTAAGTTCTTGGCCTTCCAATAGTGAAATACTAGGGACAAATGGATCATTTTATTGTAAGAGGAGGGGATATTTTATTTTATGTTAGATTGTTGAAGAAGTGAATGAGTAGGTAGATGGTAAAATGCAAACAGCCAAATGAGGAATAATTATACATATTCCACATCAAGCACCACATCTCTGCTATACAAAGTAGGTAGAAAGATGTAAAACCTAAATTAAATTCTTTGTTTGACTTGATATTCTCATAGTGCATGTGAAAAAGGGAATGATTTAGTTACAATTAAAATGTGTCCAAGTAGTTCAAAATCTACTAAAACAAGGGAATAGTGCATTTAATTCATATTTAGTTCTTATTTTATTATGTGACATCTGCCAGACATCAATGCATGTCATTTTCATTAACTTTCAGAGCAATTCCGTGAGTATAACTGATTGGCTGAGTCAGTAGGGAGTGGCTGAAATGGACTATAGTGATTTATAAGCAAATGTCGTATCTTAAAAAAATTATCCATGTTGTAATGGAAGGAAAAACTATAAAACAATTTACTAGATCTCTCTGGATAGATATAGTAATAGTTTCGAAGGGTTATATTTGATGCCAAATTACAAACAGTTTTTTAAAATTTTGGAATTCTCTCTTACCTTAAAGCAGTTTTTGAATCTTTTGCTCACCAAATACAGAGCGATTGGATTAATGCAGGAATTAAGGGAGGCCATGTTGATGCCAATGTAGTCCAATACCAACAAAAAGCTGCAAAAAAGAAAAAAAAAAGTGCCTGTGAAAAATATGCTGATCTGAGCATGTATTCATTGTAGACTTTTGTGATTTTATGCAGAAAAAGATTACCCATATGTAATGGTTTTAAATGTATCCCTAGTCTTTGCTAATAATGATCTTGTCTCCATCTGTCTCTGTCTCTCTCATTCTCTGTCTCTGTCATCTCCACTGCCTTCCCTCTGTGCTCCCCTCCCAGGTGCATCTCTCCTTTTTAAAACAAAATCTCATTTAGAAGTGGTGAGGCTGGATGAAAAGGAGGAATTTACAAAATGCAAAGGAGAATCAGACCTGGGATTTTGAGTCCTGCCACTGGTCATTTCAACAACTCTGGCTCTCTGTTCCCAGTGTTCTCTGCACCCTCCCCGAACCCGCCCCACTCCTCCCTTTAAAATAGGACGGAAGGGAAAAACTGAGAGTCTTAATAGCTCCCTAAGGGTTAGAAAAATGGTACTCTCTCTGCCTGTGAATGAGATCCGTGGAAACACTTCTGAATGGCATCTGTGTGCAAACAATTTCTATTTGCCTTTCTTACCTCAAAAGTTCACATCTGTTGGGATCGTACTGATCATAAAGTGTGAGCTTCAAAATTCTGCTGAGGTGAAGGGGAAGCCAACAGAGGGCGAAGACAAGGACCAGGCAAAACACCGTTTTGGCCACTTCCCGTCTCTGAAATGAAACCATAGTCAGACCCTTGAAAGATGGCTCATTCTACTCGTAGCATTCTCTCTTCCAAAAAAGAATATTTAATAGTGTTTACAAAAAGTCAGTGGCATTTGTAAAAACTCAGGACACTGTGCTTTAAATTGACTAGTTAAGGTGAATTAGAACTAAAATGACTAGAGGTTCACCTTTAAAAAGTAAAGGTTCTCTCTAGATTCTTTTCAATTACATAGAATATCTCTAAATAGATAATATAAAAATATTTGTTATATATTCAAAACTATGAGAGGCAAGAAAAAGGAAATAGGTGCTGGTATACAGTAACTTTATTTTCATCATAATTTTCATATTCATAATTTTAATTATAAACATGAGCCATCAAATATTGGCATTCCCTTACCTGCTTTAAGTGATCATTTAAAGCAATTTGCATGCCACTTTTCTTTCTCAACATTTCACAGGTCATCAGGGTATAAAACAATGCAGTGATGGCCAATGGCAAGCAGAAATAGAAACTAAATAGCCACCAATCTTTAGCTGTCTTGTAAAACTATGGGGAAGAGAGAATTTTTATGATTAATACTCCTCTGTAAGAAAATATTACATATCAAATGTTAAACTTAAAAAATATTGATTAAAGAACAATTATCTTCTAAAGTAGATCCATCTTATAAATACCATATAGAATCTCTCAGATCGCATCTACTGAACAAATAATTAAATACTTATATTCAATGAAAGAAAATTTTCCCCAAAACTATTTCAATTCTCTAAGGCAGTGCACTGTAATTATGCATAAAAACTTAAGCAATTGGGCAAAATCTGAAATATTTGGTAATTCTGTGTCTTACCTTCACATAAGCAAGTTATTATAATGTATTCTTTGTGTGAAATATGACATATGAATATGTAAAGATATTCTAGTGTTTAAATGAAGTTTTCAGTTTTTAGCAAGTTCATTTAATGGGAAAAACAGACATGAAAGGTCTAGGTTAACCATTTAACTCAGCAATGTATTATATTATATAAATCTAACCTCGTAATTAAAAAGTCAAAGCTGTTTATGACTTATGCATTTTCTCTTATTTTTTTCCTGTTCTGTTATCCTTGTTTTTTTGCTCCAGATATGTCTGTGTTGGAGAAGAATTTGTGTAACCTATGTAGCACTTTTTTTTTTCCTTTTTACTAATAGGAAACAAAGAAACAGCAATCTCATTCTCAATTTCACATTCATGTCCTTTATTATTTTACTTACCATGGAATACACAGTTCATGAAGTTTTATGTAGTCTTAAATATGTAAAATGGAAAATAATCCTTGGTAATAGAGCATGCCCTTTTGTATTAACTTTTCTTAACGTATTATGTTGGGGAGAGTTTTCACACTCAGGATCTATCTTCTGGAGACCACCATCACCATTCTTTTCCTAGTTCCTGATCAAATGTTCTTTAATAAATGGCCCAAGATAAAGACTTCTTTGCAATGACAGGTTTCTCTTTATCATCAAAGACACAGAGAGGGTAGGCCTGCCGTTTAGCATCCACCCATATCAGGGTGGCTTCTATTTGAACATTGGCTGGACCATCCAGTCCTGACGGTTGCTGTGTTGTCTTACACAGAATATGTAGTAGTCATCAGTCGTTATGGGGCTTTGGGTGGAAAAGCTATAAATTCACATCAGTTCTTTCATGTGTGTCCCTGAGATCCAGGGGGTTCTTGGAGAAGTAGTGACCTGGTTTTTTACAGCTTGGGTTATTGGTCACTGTTAACCCCACAGTCCTGGGACCTATACTTTTAGTTTATGCCAAGGACAGTCATAAATCAATAGCTTCCCAAGTATTGGGGAACAGGGGGAAAATAGCTAAATATTTATTAAGCAAAAGCAGAAATGAAAAAGAAAATGTAAAATTTACCTGCATGAAGGCTGTCTTCTGAGTGGGATGAAGCAAACAGATTCGCAGATAACTTCCTTTGTAGTCAGTCGTAATCAGATCAAAACCTATGGCTTCAGGGACAGCCAGAACCACAGAGACCACCCAAATTAAAACAATTTCTACTGCTGTCCATTTTGGAACCCCAATTCCTTTAATTCTACTCCAAGAAGCAACGGCTCGATATCTGAAGATGAAAATAGAATTATTTTTTGAGTCGGCATAGCTTGGTTTTATTGAATTACATAATGTATTTTCTAAGTAACATGGCAATCAGTAGTATAGTATTCAGAATATAGCTGGCTTAAATATAGTTCCTACCTGTCAATACTTAGAGCACATAGACTCAGCACAGTGATGCCCACAGAGGCCTTCTGTATGAAAGGCACCAGCTTACACATCTCAGTTCCAAATGGCCAGTCCTCCGCGAGCAGCTGCATTGGGGAGATAGGAAGCTCTGTCAGGGGCGTTAAACATGATGCCCTCTGAACTGCATTACTTAATGGACAGTAACTGACATGCAGAATAAGATCATTCTGGTTCTTATTCTTTTTCTCATGGACTACTTCTTTGAAAAGCATTAGTGTTCCATACATGAAACAGGAGAGTGTGTTGGGAGTAACAAAAATGCAGCCAGCTTATAAGAATTCGTCATGCATATACAGTAGCTTACAGTTAGCATCTCCTCTGCAGGGCCAACTGGAGCTAGTCGCTTAAGTTCCTCTTAGAAAATTGAACCTACATATTGTCACAGAGTCTCAAATGTTCAGGTCGTGGCCAAATCAAAATACAGATTAATTAAAATCAGATAATAAATATTTCTTAGCTGAGGAGATCAGACTACTCCTATGAAGTAGCATTCTTGAAAAGCAGTGTGTGCATTTATATGCTTGTTCTTTACTGTGGTCATTGTACTTAACTGAACAGTAATTCAGCTGGAGTAGCCACCATTTTCCTTGAACACATGAGGCACATTCCTGCTTTAGGGTGTTTGCTCTAGGTCTTTCATTATCTTGGAAGACTCTTTCCCCGCAGATTCACTTAGTGAACTTCCTGACCTCCTGCAGGTCTTGCTAAAATCTCATCTTTTCAACATGACCTACCCTGATCACATTATTAAACACAGTAACTGGCCAGGCATCTCAAATTCCCTTACTTTCTATTTCCTTTTTATCAATAGCATTTGTGAACTTTTATTGCATATATTATAACATTTACTTATTTGTTTGTTTACTTTTTTCAATCTGGCTCCATAAAATATAAGACAGAATATGAGCTCCACAACTGCCTAGAACAGTGCCTGACACATAGCAGATGCTTAATAGTAATAGTACTTGACCTACAGCCTCTAAAATATAACAGGCACTGGCTATCCAATGAGCAAAAAGACATAGTTCTTGCTATTTATTTGTATATATATTTCTCTTTATCTGACTGCAGACTGGATAACCATCTATTATTAAATGTGGTTATTTTCTTTTTTAGAACAACTGGGTGAGTCCTGCACTGGTAAATGAATCACTGTAGGTAAACATCTGGATCAAATGTTCATGAGGTTTTGAAAATAAAGAAAAGTATTTCAAATCTATGGGTTTTAAAAAAATGTCTAAAAAAAACCTTCCAAAAGTGAAAACTATTTTGAAATACAATTGAATCTTTCTGTCGTTTCTGTAGCAGTGAAGACTCTACTGAGTTTGTCAAGCTGTGTTGATTGTTCTGTAACTAAAATGACACCAAAAGGCTAAGATGTGTCTCTAAATATGAACATGACTTGGAGATTCAACACAGGACCAATTTCATTTCTAAATTAGACAGCAAAAATTACACAAATCAGGACAAATGTTGGCAGATTTGCCATATATATGCCTGATGTGGGGTCCTGAAAGCCTACAGGGCCAGGCAGGTAACACAGAGGAGTGGAGGGAGCCGGATATAAGAAAGTCATTGGTGTCAGGAAGACAATAGGGAGAAGTGGGGTCTGAGGTAAATCCTTTCTGAAAGGAACAGCTGCTGATAAAAATGGATTTTTGGTAAGGGAACCTAAATACAAAAATCTCTTGATTTTTCAAAAGAAGCCAGAAATTGGAATTTTTATACAAAACCTCACCGTTTACAAAAGTTGTCAACTAATTGATATTTTAAAAAATAACACTCTCAAATAACACTGCATTAACAAAATATATCTGTGAACCAGACTAGCCACCATCTTGTGACTTTTGGATTAATCAATTGACTCATAACCCTTCTTGTTCATTCATTCATTCAACAAATATTTATTGAATATTCACTACGTGTCAGACACCATCCTGAGTATAGGGTACATATTAGCGAACAAAGCAAACTCCCTGGTCTCATGGAGTTTATAGTCTAGTGAGAGAGGCAGATAAAAAAATACACACACTTAATATGGTGTCACAGAGAGGTTGTCATATTAATAGAGTGACAGTGGGATTTGAGGTGCTTTCTTGCTAAGCTTTTCAGCAAGGACTCTCTGAAGAGACAACATTTGAGTAGGGATTGGACTGAAATAAGAGAGGACATCAAGCAAAGAGTGTCCTAGGCAGAGGCAAGAGAAAATGCAAGTGCCCGAGGTCAAAATAAGCCTGGTGCTGTAGCAAGAAGGCTATTAACGCTGGAGAAGAGTGACCCAGGCCAACAGCATGGGAGATGGAGTTGCAGAGAGAAGAGTTTGGATGCTTTTTTTGAGGGAATTCATTGCAGGTTTTGAGCAGGGAAATGGCACAATCTTATGTTTTTTAAAAGGTCGCTCTCGCTACTCAGTGCAGAATAGAATGTGGAGTCAAGAAAGGGAGCGCTGTGTTGTCCTGGGACTGAGAGAATGGGTTATAGGCCATGTATATTTTGAAGGAAGAGCTAGCTAGCAGGACTTGCTGGTGGGTGGGACATAAGATGTGAGGAATCAGGAACATCACAGAAGTTTACCATGTGAATGGCGAAGCCATTTACTGAGGTGTGGGAGACTCAGGGCACCACAGGTTTGAACCAGCTTTGAACTCAAGTTGCTTTAAAAGAAATGCCAATTGCCCTTGGAAACATGAGAATATAAACTTTCCAATCAGTTACAAGGATTCTGCTAGACTGAGGTTTTTTTTAATTATTCAGACAATATTGTCATATTGATTACTCCTCCCTTCAAAAGGTGAAGCCTAATTTCCCTCCCCTTGAATGGGGGTTTGTTAGGTAGGTAGCGAGGGATTCTGGGTCTCCTAGGCATGAAAGTGGGTGCCTTGCCTTGGTGCTGCCCCGAGCATTTGCTCCACCTGGGAAGAAGGACAAGGCGGGCCCCAGGCCCCCATCTTGGTGCTGCCCCACCTTGATCCTGTCCTGAGTTACTGTCATTCTTGGGGGAGGAGGGAAGGCCCTACCAATCTATTAGTCAGAACTTAGCATGCCATCTGCAAAAGGATGCAGAGGACTCTTGGGATCTCCAGCCTATGGGCCAAGCAACATAGCTACAATAGAGTCTGGAAGGTGACTTAGGACAACGTAAGGCTAAATATCACATCAGCTTAAATCTACCTTGCGGTTCACCACCCCAAATGGGCTTTCAGAGAGGCTCATGGGAGATCCACACGTGCAGTAAGATTCACATCATATAACTCCCAACTCTCCATCAATGTGGTTCCATGATGATGTCTGAACAATGGGGAGGTCCCTATCTGGACTCTATAAAACAAGACCCAGACCATAACCAAGGCCTCTGTCGCTATGACAAGGGGTCCAATCATCATCTGTGCTGTATATATCTTGCTCTTGCTTTATAATTCTATCTTGCTTCCCCTCAAAAAATTTCACCTCATGCTTGTCTTACTTTGGTGTGTCTGGTCATTCCTCAGCCAAGAGCATGCCAAGAACCGAGAACACGGAGCGAGATTTCCAAACCTGACAGGCTGGACTTAGTGATTTGCTCTTAATGAATAGAATGTGGTAAAAGGGATGATGTGTGTTGTTCAAAGTAGTTCATAAGAGGCATAACAGCTTCATCCTCACTCTCTCTTGGGTCACTTATCCTGGGGGAGGCCAACTGCCATGTCATGATGACACTTAAGCACCTCTGTGGAGAGACCAATATGACAAGGAACTGAGGCCTCCTGAAAACAAATACTAATCTGCCAGGTTTGTGAATAACAGGATCCTCCAGCCTCGTCCAACCTTAAGATGATTGCAGCCCTAGCCAATATCCTGAGTGCACCCTCAGGAGAGACCTTGAGCCCAAACCACCCACCTAAGATACCCCTAAATTCCTGACCCACAGACACAGTATGAAATAATAAATGTTTACTGTTTTAAGCCACTAAATTGTAGGGTAATTTGTTACTCTTCTTTAGATAGATAATTAATATATTTGTCCTTGGTCGCTCACTTAAGTAAGTATTAATAACTCATCCACATTTGAACTCAGATGGTTTGACTCCAGAGTCTACACTTGTAACTACCATGATACCTGCCAGAGAGTGTTTCCAAGAAGCTGATCCAAAAAGAATTAGGATTAAATCAAATATTAATTTTTTAAACCTATAGACATGTGTCGAATAATGGTAAAATATCTAGATGCAGAGTACTCACCCAGTGTGATGGTTCACTTTATGTGTTAACGTGACTGGCCACAGGGTGCCCAGTTACACATTGTTTATTTCTGGGTGTGTCTGTGAGGATGTTTCTGGATGAGATTAGCATTTGAATCTGTGAACTCGGTAACACACACTGCCTTCCCCAAGTGGGTGGTCACCATCCCATCTGCTGAGGGCCTGAATAGAACAGAAGGTGGAGGCAGGAGGAATTTGCTCCTTTTGCTTCCTGTCTGTCTGCTTGGCCTGGGACATCTCATCTCATCTTCTATGGCCCTGGGACTGGGATGACACCATCCACTCCTCTGTTTCCAGGCCTTTGGATTTGGAATGAATGACACCACTGGCTTTCTTGGGTTTCCAACTTGCAGATGGCAGATCTAAACTTCCATAATCTTATGAGCCAATTTTTCATAATAAATCTATCAATCTATCTATCCATTCCACTGGTTCTGTTTCTCCAGAGAACACTGACTAATCTACCTAATTATTTTACTCACATAATGTCCAAACATTTGGATATTTTTGAATATTTTATTCTGTCTCAAGTTATTTCCAAATATGTTAACATTAGTATCATGTAGGTACAGCCATCAGAAGAATCAAGATGAATGAGTGTCCACACCACTGAAGGGAAAGAAGTCTAGCTGATGAAAATGAGCCCTGTACTGAATCCAGGCCCTATTTTGAGGTTACTATTTTTTCTGGCTCAGCCTAGAAATTGGATTATTGCTCTTCATACCACTGGGAGGCCTGCAGCCCAACCTCTGACCCAAGCTATCACAGAGGACAGGGAAACACAAACTGAAAATTGTAAAAATCCTCTTTGAGTTCAACAGAGAGATAGTCTGAAACCTAATCATACTGGGAGATACAAATTTCTAATCTACCCTTCCAAAGGGAAAGGAACTACAGAGAAAAAGGGAGCATTAAGCTTCATCAACTTTCAGTATTTCACGTTTTCAGTTAACAGGATGCTACTAGTTCTGAGCGGCCACAGAAGATGGGGGAGGAGTACGCACTGTTCCCATTATTCTGTAGTGAGAAGGATGACTTTGGCAGGACTGCAAATGCTCTTACTCTAAAAAGCTCAACCTCTGCCTCTCTGATCAGGAGGCTTTGCGGAGACACAGCAAAGCCTGATGCTCTGTGACAAAAGCATGCCCACCGACGCTCATCTCTGTCGTGCAATGATCTCTAGCAAGAGAGTCTTTGGGCAAGTCTTTGCTTCCAGCTTATTTAAAATGCAAAGGCAACAACTTCTTGTTTAATGCAAAAAAAGTCCTGGATAGGGAAAAGTTGTGAAGTTTTTCCAAAAAAAAAAAAAAAATCACTCTCAACCAAGATGCTATCTTTAAAATTTGGTGAGAGAATATTTTGATAGTTTTTTCTGATTCCTAGAAGTTCGTTTCTTCACCATTCTTTGGCAAAACTAACAACATCCTACATCTATAATTTGAAGTCCAACAATATAGCTTTACCCTCTGCAGAGGAAATTGATTCACTTTATCGTAAGAGGAAGCAACTCTTAACTTTAAACTCAGCAATAACACATTCCTTATTCCCTATTTTTAGTTTTTTCTTTGGACTTTACCCTACTAAATTAGATAACTTAAGGGCAAGGTCTGAATACTGAAGACAAATTCAACATGTAATGAAAGAAGTTTCTCTGATGGGAAAAAAAGGATGTTAGACTTCAGTATTGACTCTATGTCCCTTCCGCATAAATTAAAATCGTAAATTCTATTTAAAATTAAGTTCGAATATATGTTACCTAACATTTATCAAATATGAACCAATTGGCAAATACTCCCATAACTGACACAGATTTCACATCATGATGTCTTCACTAACTGAATAGCTTTTGCTAGTGTTAAGTCCTACTGGCAATGTGGTGTTCATTTGACAAAACTATAGCCTGTGTTTGTGCTGACCCATTTTCCCCTAAGGCTTTTACTGCTTCCCTAGCACATTTCTTTTGGATGATAAACACAAATAAATAAATAAACACTAGATTGAAAAAACATATGACTCAACTGGTTATAAGGCTTCTACTCAAGGATGGCCATGATTTCATAACTTTATGTTGGAACAGCTGTTTGAGAAAGAAAAAAAACCAGAGAAGCCAAATAAATTATTTTTATATTACATTATAAAATTATTTTTATACTATATAGTTTTCAAAAATTTTCTAAAAGGATACATAGCATAAATAGGAAATAAACATACTTTTGTTAAGGGTACCAAATCTCTCCAACTGGGGTTTCATATTTTTCATTTCTTTTTCTAATTAAAAATCACATACGTGAGAAATTAAATGGAAAATAAAACCTGTTACTACACACCCCTGTTAATGCCAAAAGGAATCAGGCCCCATAAAATCAGGAAATGCCAAAGTTAACCTTCTTGCACAAGCAAATGTTCACTTGCCTCATTAATCATGCATATCATTTTCTTTTTCTATTTTTTAAATTACTGGTATACACTGAGCTTTAACTGTTTGTTTCAGAATATTCTACAACATTTATAATGCCGCGCACAGTGCCTCGCACACAGTGGTCACTCATTAAATGCTTGTTGAACAACAATGAATGAATGAACAAATGAATTTGATCATAAGGCAGAAATTGTCTATGATAAAACAGTTATCATGAGCTTCCAGTTCTCATATCTAAATATATTCCTTAGAGAATTGAGATGGCTGTGTATTTACATTTTATGTTTTCTACTCCAGATGGTCAGGTCTTCTGATGCACAGAGCCAGGGACTGTAGAACTGAGGCTCGAGGGCTGGTTGTATACTTTTGCCAGAGTTCTGCCCTTCCAAGAAGGCCAGAAAAGGTGAAAAACAAAAATTCCTCTCCCATTTTCTCTCTCCTATTCAAACTTGTCAAGGAAATGATTGACATAAAACAGAACTTGAGGAGATCCTATGAGGAACTTTAGTTGCTGGGAGGATTGTCAGTTTGGTGGAGGTGGATGCAGTTAACAAAGGGACATTGTAAGAGATGATCGTTTTAGAGGGTGGGTGAGCAATGTATTAAAGAGGACGACCAGGGTTACTTTGCCAGACTGCAGTCTGTCCCATCTAGTGATGAACTGTGAACACTTTTTTCCAATGACTGGCATTCTAGACGTGTTTTCAGCGTAAGAGTCAAAAGAGAGATAAAGTGGAATGGTTGCATTTCACAACTTTGGGAAAGGGTGTATTCTTCTGTGTTTATCTCTGTTTCCTGTAGCAGATAAGAGTTTTTCTGGGTTTGAACTAGCATTTTAATAAGTTAGGGCACCTTAATTCAGGGATTCCCATGTCCAAACGCTCTTTCGTTTTGTATGCATACATAGAGAAAGAATTTTAATTTGGCTTTGAGTTTGAAGTCAATATGCTGGTCAAGTGCATAGACATTTTTTCCTTTTTTTTTTTTTTTTGAGACAGAGCCTCACTCTATCACCCTAGCTAGAGTGCAGAGGCATCATCATAGCTCACTACAATCTCCAACTCCTCAGCTGAAGCCACCCTCTTGCCTCAGCCTCCCAAGTAGCTGGGACTACAGGTGTGTGCCATGACACCCAACTAATTATTCTATTTTTTTAGCACAGACAGGGTCTCACTCTTGCTCAGGCTGGTATGGAACTCCTGAGCTCAAGTGAGCCTTCTGCCTCGGCCTCCCAGAATGCTAGGATTACAAGCATGAGCCACTGTGCCCAGCCAGAAATTTTTTTCTTGACATACATTGTACCCATGCCCTCAGGGACAAATACAAATTACAAGCTCCACCCTGCTTCCATCAAAATGCACTTAATCACTTAAAGGTTAGGCTATGTGGGATAGAAATAGGTGGGTCAGAAACAATGTCAGCTTATCCCTCGGGGGTGCCATGTAGATAGCTCACAATGTGCACAGTGCGGTGCTCCCTGGAGTTGTGCAGGGCAGAGGCCCTGTCCCTGGGAATCTGTTTCACACACACCCACAAAACAGTGAGGTTTCCTTGCTCTGGAAGGACTCCTCTGGTTTGCTGAAACAGAAATAATGGCTCCATGATGACGAATTAAAGTTCTTGAAACAAAATCTCTAACAGAAACAAAGACATAGAAAACAATTGTTGAAAATATTTCTTAGGAGAAATTAAAGTTACACCATATATATTTTTCTACCAACAATCCAACAAAATTTATTTCTAAGTCTGTAACAGGCCACTAAAGATGCTTTTCCATTGTTTGAACTTTATCCATCGTTTGTGCTCTAAAACTTTCATTGATACATTCACATATTTTGAAAAAATCCAACGAAGAGAAATAACAAATGCCATTCACAAACCTAGGCTATCTTAGATCCACTTACTTGAGCTGGATCTTCTAAGATCACATGGCACCTGAAGAAACTGAACAATGAGAACCTGATGGTCTCCTGGCTCAGAAGGAGACTCTCAAACTGAACGGACTCAACAAACCTTATTAAATAATTTCATGTCATTCTCAAACCTAATTCCATCTGTGGAATATCTTATGGGACACTGACAAGCTAGGATCAGAAAATGTCTGGTTACTATGGAATTCGAAAGCCCTTTAAAATAGTTTGAAAACAGGCCGGGCGCGGTGGCTCACGCCTGTAATCCTAGCACTCTGGGAGGCCGAGGTGGGCGGATCGTTCTGAGCTCAGGAGTTCGAGACCAGCCTGAGCAAGAGTGAGACCCCATCTCTACCAAAAATAGAAAGAAATTAA
>CAUYSK010006427.1:0-14271 GCA_963575035.1 Avahi laniger
GCTTGTTTACCAGCAGGAGGTACAAGCTGGTACATTCTTTGGGTTTCTGGCCACCCTATTGTTTTCCGCCTCTGCACTTTGTGTCCTTCAGAGCACGTGTCAAGGTGTTTTTTTTTTTTTTTTTTTCAGACAGAGTCTCACATTGCTGCCCTGGCTAGAGTGAGTGCCGTGGTGTCATCCTAGCTCACAGCAACCTCAGACTCCTGGGCTCAAGGGATCCTCCTGCCTCAGCCTCCCAAGTAGCTGGGACTACAGGCATGCGCCACCATGCCTGGCTAATTTTTTCTATATGTTTTTAGCTGTCCAATTAATTTCTTTCTATTTTTGGTAGAGACGGGGTCTCGCTCTTGCTCAGGCTGGTCGATTTCTAATTAACACTATTTTCATGAGTTTCCAGTGCAGTTGTTCTGTAAACTTATGATGGTAAAGAATTTCTTGGAGCCATCATTGAATGGCTTTCTTTAATAGCTTTAGAGTGGTCCTCTTTAAACTTTCTCATAGCATTGGCAAAAGACTTTATTTCTCCAAATGGAATCTTATGCATTATCCCACCATATAAAAGTCAAAATGGAGCTACTCTGGGCGAAGCAAGGGCAGCCCTACCTTGTTGCTTTTCTTTGGTCTTAATGGTCTATGAGACAAGAAATCCTAGGATAATTTAAAAATCAAAGCTTTGGAGAATCACATACCACCTTTGAATAATAACCAAAGTAAACAAAAAATGCTAGTAGACTGATTCCAAAACACCAGATGCTTTCAAACACTGTCATCACTATAATTATTTTTATAATATTTCTATTTGTGTCTAATTATAAAAGCAGTACATACTTATTTTGGATGAATTTGAAAGTTCAGAAAAATGTAAAGATGAAAACAAAACACATCATTGACATTCTGAGAACTTTTCCCAGCTACGACATTCAGTGCTAGCACATTCAGTGCTATGAGTTTCTTACATAACAGCACAGTGACCACAGTGAAACTCATATGCATAGTAGCCTGGAAAATATTTTTCTCCCATTTGTGAATTTATTTTTATGAATACATATTTATTCATTTCAAAATTTCATGTGAATGTATTTATGTCAAACATGAAAATTATATCACATTTACCACTTACATTTAATAAATTTTGTTGAAAAGAATAAAATTGCATAAATACTAGAGTCCAGTGATAGTGTCTGTTGTTTAAATAAGTGGGCAATCAGTTTGGACTTACATAATATTTTATAATGGATTTAAGCTGAGAAAGCCAGACCATGCATTGTTTCACTACCCACCCTGCACAATTTCTTCCATGTGCTGCAGGAATGACTAAGATGGCCAAGATGATTGATGAGAGACAGCAGGAGCTGACACACCAGGAGCACCGAGTGATGTTGGTGAACTCGATGAACACCGTGAAAGAGTTGCTGCCAGTTCTCATTTCAGGTATTTCCTGCCTATACTTGGTGGGGGGAAAATGTTAGCATGTTCTAAACTCTGAGGTTCACTTTCTTTTGCTGCTTCACTGCATGTCCTTCAGCCTAGGTAAAAATGAGACCTGATTGAAGGTATTACATGATGGCTGCAGCTGATTGGCTGAGAGCCAGTCTTCATCTTCCCAAATGCTGTCCTTCTGCTCTTCATTTGAAATTGCCTTTCTGTGGCCTTGTTCTCTTCTCTTAAAGCTCTAACAGGCCCCTATTCTGGGAGATGAAATCTCTTCTGGAAACTCTGGTCTGGGACATTAACTTTTTGCATCTTTAGTTGTGTTATAGAAAAATAATTAGGAGTTAGAATGGATATTACAGAGCACAGTATGATAAAGAAATGAACTCAGATCCCTTTTCAAAAATTGTGTTAACACAATTTTTTCTATAAGATATTTAACTGTTCTCTAAATTATGAATAGATCAGTTCTTCAGTCACCAGCTGGGACCACCCTCCCATTGAGCAGAGCCCAGAAATGCAAACATGGCAGCTGCGCTCTCAACTAGCAAAAGGGAGTTGCACTTATTGAGTGTCTAGTATGTATCAGACACCTCATGGTTTATGCAGGTTATCTTAGTCAAGTTGTGTGTTAATGAGTTTAACTCTCAAAAGCCAGCTTTATTTTAAAAATCTTATGATGTATGTCAGTCACTATGACCCCGCAGCCACCTCCTTTGGTGTTCCAGGCAGTGGTTAAAAAAGGAGATATGAGTGTAAGAGTTCAGCTCTTGCACTAGAAAACAAAAATTTGTAAATAGAATCTTATAATCTCCATGGGAAATATGTTTTGAGGCCAACTGTTCTATGTGGCAGAAGGTTGTTGGGAAGAGCGTTTCTTTCTAATCTGGATAACTCAATAACATGTTGATTAATCTTTGTTTATAAAATTTTAATTATTTTATGGTAAGATATTTTCTTTCTCCATATTCTGTATTATTATTCTTATTTTTTCTTCTTTACTTTTGGGGGTTAGTAAGTCCCTGCTATATGTTGAGAGAAATCCTGGATGATAAACTTGACATTTTGGGATCTGCTGGGATTAGGGGCAGCAGTGTTCACAGTTTTACTGATGGTTTTCATTTTGTCCCATTAGGTTTGTGGTGGATGGAACTGGTGTGAGGGCTAGGATGATAACTGACTTAGAAGGATGTTAGATATTTTATGATTATAGGTTGTCAATATATGTATGTTAAATTAGTTCCCTAATCGTGTTGTGGTGATGTTTTGTATTTTGAGGGGATTTTTTTGTTTGTTTGTTTTTTATCATGAAGGCTGCTGATACTGGAATTTATTAGCTGACTTGCAGTATTTGTTTTGTATATTCTTTTTAAGACCTTAGAAGCCCAAAATGTGTTCAAAGTGTGGAATGTCTTGTGTTAATTCCAAGCTTAGTTTCTGATCTTTTGTTTATTTTTACAGCTATGAAGATTTTTGTTACAACTAAAAACTCAAAAAACCAAGGAATAGAAGAAGCTTTGAAAAATCGAAATTTTACTGTAGAAAAAATGAGTGCTGAGATTAATGAGATCATTCGTGTATTACAACTCACTTCTTGGGATGAGGATGCTTGGGCCAGCAAGGTAAGTGTTACTGGAGAATAAATAAGCAAAATCCAGAACTTTTCCCTCCTGGGGACCTTGACTGTCACCTGTCTCTCTCATTCTGTTTTGTTAATTGTTTGTAGCATAAGAGTACTCAGATATTGTGAAAGTAATTTCTTCCTCACTTTTGTTTCATGGGTTATTTGCTGCCTTTGCAAATCTATTTTGTTCTAAGGTAGAACAAATCAATAGACATGTGGCATGAATATTGGTTGAAGGATGAGGTGTGTAGCTTTTCCTTCAGGCCAGAGTCTCATTGGTTGGGCTGTGGAGGATCTGTGGTATGTATGTTCTCCTCGGTGGGAGCTCTGCCTTTTATAAGGGTGGTTGTTGCCAGGTGACCAAGTAAGATGGAGAATATGCCTATAATTCTGAACTTTATGGAAAACCAATCTTTGATCCAGAGAACTCTACAGAGGAAACTCTTGGCACTTCTATATGTGTCCCTTGATCATTCCATCTTCCCCAAGGAAAGTTATTTAAAATATTAGTGCTCACATTCATCAATTAGTTTGAGGGGTCCCTTCTTGGACTCCAAAGGGGCTGATAGATTCCATCTAGAGCCCGTCAGCAGTGGTTTTGTGTTGCTGCTGCTCTGGACCGCTTCTCCCTGTGTAGTGACTGGGAACAAAGCTTCCAGGTTTGGCGGAACAGAGATACTTGGGTTATGCTTTCCTTGTAGGAGCCCAAGATGCAGACAGTGGGGGGCCACACTGTCTACAGGATCTAGCTTACCCACATATGACACAGATGTTGTCTCCAGGGCCGCTAACATACAGGTAGCAGACTAAAAAAGGCATTTTGTACTTTGACTCCTATTGAGTGCTCAAAAGAGCTACATTTGTCCTCCAGGACCACCTATAAGGTAAGGTAAAAGCTGGGGCCTAAAATCACCAGCCCTCTCTTATTGCCCGGAAAGCTCATTTAACTATGTAGATAAATTTGTTAGCTTATCTTAACTATGAAAGGCATTTTATCCTAGATGTGAAATTCTCAAATAGGTTCTAAGAATGTATTTTAAATCTACATGGTAAAATCATTTTAAGTCTTTGATATTTTATTTAATTTTGCTTTTGCATACTTGACAACTTTCACTTCCTTGTTATGACTTCTTTATGCATCTTTTTTTGTTTTCTTGTTTGTTTTATTCTTTTTCTCACGTTTAGAAGGTAAGCGTTCTCTTGCCATCTAGTTTCTTTTTCGCTTAAAAAGAGAAAAAGCATGTCCGTGAGGTTTTCTTGTGCTGTGTGCTGTGCCTTATTCTGTGTGCCGGTGTGTAACACTGTGCTCGAACATGCGTCAGAATGTGACTTAATATGGGACTCTGGGCCGTGCTGGGCAGGTTGTTTGACTGTGTCTCATATTGAGCTATTTCTCTGGGGAGAGCTAAAGGAAAGACATTACTGTGGGCTATTAGGCTTTCTGTATTTAGTGGGTGCTTTCATCTCTTTGAGCAGGCTCCTGCGATGTTTTTTGGCCTAGTCTTTCTCACTGACTTCATTTGAGAGACAGCTTTCCCCAGGTAGCCAGGTGACCCCTGAGCTGCCTGTGGACCCAACTCCTGGGAAACGAGACTGCCAGCTAATGCTCTGTCTCTATTTGCCTCTCCCACCAGTCTGCTTTGCAGGCTCTGAAATTTGCTTGTGGAGATGCATCAATGAGGTTTTAAGCAGTAATGACAGTGGATAAGCTAGAGAGCCTAGGTGAGGTACCTGTCCTCCATAATAATCCTAGCCTTCAAAATCAGAAGGAAAAATGAAGTAAAGTGTATCTAAAGGTTTTCCTAACTTCCGTCCATGGCTTACTGCATGTTCTGCTGTCTAAACTGTGAGTCAGTCATAGCTCTCCATGACCTCATGTCCCCCTAACGTAATCTCTCTCCTTATTCTCTTTCCTTTGCTTCTAGCAGATGGGAAAATAATAAGGAGGAACAGGCATTTAACCTTAATGTGTCTCTATTTTCAGAGGGGGAAAGTCATCCATCAGTTAGTGAATAAATGTTACTGAGCTTTATTTTGTGCACATGCCATCAAGAGCTTCTTTTTTTTACTTTAAAAATGTGGTCAGTTGAGTTTCTCAGGACTAGGATCAGGCTCTTGGGGAGGAATATACAAGGGAAATAGACCTGGTCCTCAACATGTACAGTCTTGCAGATGGTCCAGTTTTGTACTGATCTGGGAGGAGATCAGTGTGTTAGGATGCTGCAAAAGTACCATCAGAAATGAAAGAAAGTAAATTAAATTACTTCAGCCAAAACAAGCTCAAGTGCATAATGACATCAGCATAAACAAAGGATGTTCATTTTTAAACTTGATTTTTTTTTGTTATGTATTTACCTGGTTCAAAAATCAAAATGCTATAAAAAGATATACATAACAGGGTTTCCTCTCAACCGCATTCCCATCCATTCTACCTCTCCTCACCCTCTAAGAGTAATGATTGTTATTAGTTACAAAAATATTTAGAAAAAAAATTTTACCCTGAAAATGGAAATTGGTGATAAGGATTTTGGCTGTTTTTCAGTTTTGTGGCATTATGCATCTTTTACTGCTCAAGTATAAGCAGTGAATCGATCAGACCTTTTGTCTGACTGTGACCACCAGGTTCCCATTCTGTTTAATGCATACAGTGTCTTTCACCTCCTCTCGCCCCTACCAATAAATAATTAACTTTGTCTTACCATACTTGTTTCATGCTTCCCCATTGGTGCAGTATTCTTCTGGAAAGTGATGGTTCCTCTAGAAAAGTGGGGGAAGAAAGTAAGTGGAAAAAATTCTTGGTAAAAGTGCGTCTTGCCAAATAAGTTAAGATTTTTAAAGAGGCAATGCAATAGCTAATTATTCTACCTTTTGTATCTACATTCAAGTTGCAGATTTATAAGTTTAAAAGTGTCTTTGACTTTAAGCACTTCATTTATTTTGAAAGTAAAAATTGACCCTTTTTTAAATCAATGGTCATGAAAAATCAAGTTAGCATTTTCCGTGGGAATACATTATGAATAAAAGAATTTGAGTTGAACACAATTCTAATTCTACCCTTTGTAAATTTAGTGCTCTACACTTAATTTTTTTTGTATTTATATTACTTGTATTTTGACGCATGCTGAGAAGTAAGCGGAAGTGAGAGAAAATTAAAAACATTTCACTGCTAAGACTTTTTGGACTCTACATAGGTGCTCCTGCAGCTTTGCACCTGGAGTCATTAGATACTAATATTCAGAATTAGTAGCTGTGATGAGTCTCCTCCCACTGTGGTCCCCAGCTGGTAGTGGGTAAAAGTAGGGGCTGACTCAGATGTCTTACACAGAAGATTACTATACTTAACCAAACAAGGAAATATTGGTTAGAATATGCGACTGTGTAATACTAGCCCTTACTGTAGACCATTGGGACTTAAGGGCTGATTTTTATTTGATTTTTTAAAAAATCTGGTTGTATGTGAGCTTTTTGTGTGTGGGTGTTCTAGTGTTTTATTTTAGCAGCTAATAAAATGAAAGCTTTATCTCTAGGAGTTTGAGATAAATAGATCAGGCATTTATGATACTTTATACCCCCCACCCTCCATAAGGAGAAAATCCTAAAATGTTAAAGAAATTGACATTTCTCTTCTGATCTAAGTGATCTTTAGTTGGTACCTCTGATTGTGCACTCATAGCACACATTTTTAGAGACGAGAAGGTATTCTTAGAAATAAGGAACTGAGACCCAGAGAAGGTAACTTACCTGAAGTCTCGGGACTAGATAATGTTTTTACTTTTTATTTTTTTTTGGAGACAGGGTTTCTCTCTGTTGCCTCAGCTAGAGTGCAACTTATGTCATCATAGCTCATTGCAATCTCCAATTCCTGGGCTCAAGTGATCCTCCTGCCTCAGCCTTCTGAGTAGCTGGGACTATTGGTGTGCGCCACTGTGCTTACCTAATTTTTCCATTTTTTGTGGAGATGACGTCTCCCTCATGCTCAGGTTGGTCTTAAACTCCTGGCCTCAAGCAATCCTCCCACGTCAGCTTCCCAAAGTGCTAGGATTTCAGGCATGAGCCACCGTGCCTGGCAAGACTAGATAATTTTCTCTCGTTTAAAGGTAATTTGTAAGATTTTGTTCTACCGCCCAATCTATTCCTTCTAGAAACATCTTTGTTTAAAACATTGATTTGAGAGTGGAAATGTGGTCAGAAATGGGATGCAGGGGGAAGGGAGGTGTTAGGGGAAGGGGAGCATGTTGGACAGTGGTGGAGAGGGGTCCTTACTCCCCATATCTAAAGTTTTCAAGAGTCTGGGATTTCAGGACTTCAATTTTCTAAGCACAGTTCTTTTTGATTATCCGTAGGAGAATCTCATTATTGTTCACAGGTGTTCTTGAGGCCTGAGTCTGTATTAAATTTTAGGAGTGTTTCAGTTCCTGGGAAAGGCACTGTGTTTTTCCGTTTAAAACTTGAACTCATAAGAGTTTTATGGTAAAAAGAACCGTAGAGGGAGGGAACCAGATAGATTCCTGCTAGCTGTCCCCAAAGCTGCATGACTAGATCTGGTCTTTTTATACTCACTCTTAAAAAAAAAAAAACCCAAACAGGTAAGAGATTGATGGAGACTTTTGTCTTTCCCAAATATGAGTTTTTATGAAGAATAGTATTCAAATGAAGGTACAGTTTTTTTCTCTTCTATTTCATACCCAGATTGTACTGTAGGTACTTAGAGACTTATATGACAAGGTTTAGCAAAATGCTTTGCAGTACACAGTATGGTTCACCACAGGGTTATAGTTATTTTTGCCCTTTATAAATATATCTCCAGATTGACTTCTAGTCCTAGTTGTCTGGTGAATTTGTTTATATCACATCTGATGTTTGTATACTTCTTATGTTGCTTATGACAGAATTCTGTCGATTCCATCGTAAAAATACTGACCTTCAAAAGAAATAGGTATTAGATTCTTGGGAGACCAAAATATTTGTTCCCATGGACATTTTGTTTTTAGTAGATATGATTTTCAAATATATTGTGTTTAAATTCTGCTGTGTTCCAGAAAGAATTTAAGGTAGCCCTTCCAGTGACTGTTTTAAATCTCTATAATTGTCTAAGATTCATGCTATTAAAAACTTAGGAACTCATTGAAATTCCCAGTTTTAAAATGCAGCTTCACTCCAAATTTGCCAATAATTCCTTTTAGGGGAAAATGAGCATCTCTTAATTTTAACTTCTTGATGTTGTCGCATCTCTCACTCAGGAGTAAATTATTCACTTCCTGAGAATCACATTCTTGCCTTGCAGTGCAGGGCCATTTGAGCTTTATTAGGGAGAAAAAAGAAAGGATTTTTGAGGAGGCTAAATAGAGCAAAACTAGTTCCATTGCATTTCAAATCATTTTCGGGCATTGGAGGATTATGAATTTGATTTCTAGAGCTTATTTTCTGTGTAGTATTAGCCAAAATCAAAATTGACAAGGCAGAGATTTGCTGACTATTGTAGAAGGTTAGCAGAATCCTTGGCAATTCTCTTTGATAAAAGAAAAAAAATTCTTGAGTTTCATCTGATATAAAATAATGAGATTTGGAGTCAACAAATCAGAGATCAAATTAGGTTTCTAGGAGTGAGTCTCTGCTTCTTAATTTGTAATATTAAATTATTTAATGCATTTAAATTTGAGATTCAATGAGATAATAAGGAGAAAAGTGGTTAAAACAGAACTTAACATGCAGGAAATGCATGTTAAATTAAATGCATGTCCACTAAAATTAGTTTCCTAACTAGTAGCCTTTAATACTAGAGGAGACACAAAAATTTCTGGCCTTTGTTTCCCTTTCAATTAGATTTTTGAAATGCAATAAATATCTATTGGTTTTCTCTTTGAAAATAAAATTGTATTATGAGAATGGTTATTAACAGATTTTGAATTAAGTATTTTTACATTGACATAATTCTCTAGAGTGCGCATATACTTCCTAAGTAAGAGCTTGTGGTTTTTCAAAAATCTGTACCTAGACAACTTGTGCTATTAGACCCTGAAAGCTATCCAGTTCTCTGAGGTTATGAGTTGCCTAAGACTCTTTTAAAAAGATATTAATTTGGGCCTTGCTAATTTAGAATTAAGCTAAAGTTGACCTTTGCTTTACTTTTGAAGGCAGGGTTTGCTGTACAAATTAACGTAAAACACGGTAGAAGAGAGAAGCAGACATTTAAACCATTTGAGAATCAAAGCACTTTAAAAATACTAGTTATCTACTTGTGGTAATTACAAGTGGATTTTGAAATAGATCCTCGTATAACTTTGCCTTTTATCGATAGCTATCATAATTACATCTCACTCGATAATAAAATATTTCCATTTTTCAGTACTTCTTTTTTGTTGCTGTGGCTCAGAGTTTGCTATTTAAAGCCTTCCATAGCCAAGATTACAACAGAACTATCTGTATCTGTGTAGATGGAGAAGGAGAAAATCCTAAAGCTGAGAGTCCTGTCGTTTGAATAGGTACTTGGAAAAGCTGGTGTCAAGCTGCTGACCTTAAGCCTTAACTCTGAGTGCTGCCAAGTGCTTATCTGTGCTAGTGCCAGGGCTTGTTGAATTCAAAGTGGGGGATGCTCTTGGTGCCCTCATGTGGAAAACCGGTGGTATAACACCTTTAAGAATCCCCGTTCTGCAGGCTTAGAAACTGAAGGAAGTTAGGGATCTAGGACATTGTTTAGAATTTTAGAAGTTAACTTTGTGCACTGATGGATTAACTCTGTAAGAGTCAGTTCCCTACAGTATAAAGGAGATAAGATAGACAGTCTTTTAAGTTGTTAAATAGAGACTTAAGAGATGACCAGCCTGTCAATTTAGAGGATGGGCCCATGAGTGTTTGTTATACTGTTCTCTGCACTTTTCTGTATCTTAAAAAATACATTAAAAAAAAAAAATATATATATATATTTGAAAGTGATTAGTCTGTTGTTTCGGCTCCCCATGCTGTATTCTGGAACATTTTATTGCAGTCATCATGAATCCTGGCTGTAAACAATAAATTGAGACCTATTTATTTTATCCTGCCTCTTTTTCCAGGTTAGGGATGGTAAGAGAACTAAGGGTAAGGAGTGGCAGGGAAGGCCAGGAAAATACTTTTTTATTATATCACATTTAGGGGTTTATTTGTAGAGTTAAAATTAAATTGCTAGATTTATATTTTCAGTTTTTTCCAACCAGTAATTCCAAGTCTTTCAGAATAATTAAATATAGCGAAATATCATCTACTGTGTATATTTCAAAACAAGACGTAAAAGGACTGTGATTTGTTGCACCACATGCTAATGAGGCTTCCCCGAAGTGGGGAGGGCTTTGGCAAGGCTGCAGGTGATGACTGTTGACTGGTGGCAAGGCTGATAATAAGGCACGTGACAACAGGGCTTTTTCCTACCGAAGACATTAAACATCTTTTGGCTTGAGCAATTTTACCAGTTTTCACAGTTTTAGCAATAGGGACACCAGGAAACAGAGTAGAATTAACTGAAGATTTGCATGCAAGGTGCTGCATTTGGACAGAAATAAGAATTGTGGCGTGATGACAATATTTTTAAGGCTATTGTAGGACTGACTACCTTAGCTATTGTATGTTAATGCTGTAACTTCTTCTCTGTCTTACTTTGCATTGTGGTATCTCAGTTTTTGCAAAAAAAAAAATAATTGTGGGATTTCTCTTCAAAAGGACACTGAAGCCATGAAGAGAGCATTGGCCTCCATAGACTCCAAACTAAACCAGGCCAAAGGTTGGCTCCGTGACCCTAGTGCCTCTCCAGGTAACCCTGTAATTCTGTTTTTCTGACAGATACAGTAAGCTAAAAACCAAGCTAATGAAGGAAAGAAAGAAATCCTTCTGTAATCTCAATCCTGAGATAACTACTATAAAATTTTGGGGTGCACTCCATTCTCTGATAGTTTTGACTAATTGACGCAATACTGGGCCTTAAAAGAATGAAAGGTATGGTCTATATCACCTCTCATCATGGAGGAATAAACCACGCTGAGCTGGGCATTCTTTGTAAAATTGTTGGTTTACCCCTTCCCTGAATCAGAAAGGTAATTATCTTGAATAAAAGCTTTTCTCTTCTAGTTCCCATTGAGCAGACTTGCATTTATGTCAATGAAGTCCTTAATTAAGCAGATTAAATGGTGATGCCAATAAGAATTGGAAAGCAAAGTTGACTGTATAAAGATAAGACCCAAATAGGTTATTGACCTAGGCTTTATAGATTTTCTAATCTAATATTTATTCTGTTTTAGATTAATATTTGAATGAATGTGAAAAGCCTAATGGAGGTTGGAGGTGCTAAATACTATTAAATTCTTAGATCCTATTTTTATCATCCACATTCTTACCACAAGCTACTTATAATATTATCTCCAAATAAATATGGTTCCAAGTCTCTTTTTTAGCAGTATCTGCGGTTAAAACCTCACCCTATGGTTGTAAGGGCACTGCTTGGCTGTTAGCTATCAGATATATTGCCTTCTATTCACTTGTCTTGTTTAAAATCATCCGTTCCCTCATGAATGAAATGACTTGTAAAGTATCCTCTCTAAATAATTAATGTATCAACAATGTAGATATTGAATATCTCTATTTTAGGGGATGTCGGTGAGCAGGCCATCAGACAGATCCTAGATGAAGCTGGAAAAGTTGGTGAACTCTGTGCAGGCAAGGAACGCAGGGAGATCCTGGGAACCTGCAAAATGCTAGGGCAGATGACTGATCAGGTGGCTGACCTCCGTGCCAGGTAAGGTTCCTCCGCCCTTACAGAGCAGCAGTGGATAGCTCATTCCTAACGGGTGCCCCAGAAAGATAGTCTCTGCCAATTTGACTGCCTGATCTTTGGCTAATAAGTAACATAGATATATTCTGTTAATTCTTTTGAAATTGAGGTGAACTTCCCTTTTGCTGAATGACTTTTAAAATATGCAATTGCCTAATAATAAAGTTGAAACTTGTTCTGTAATTGAAAATGAAATACAAATTGGGTTTTTTTTTTTTTTAGTTTCTAGCTGTAGGCTTATGAGAAGCAAGGGGCAGTGGTGAAGTCTTGCTTGGGGTAGATATGTTTTATGAAGGATGAATAGAAAGGAACAGAATGAAAACATTGGAATTATTTCACATGTCATTTAAAAAATCATTTATATAGGTTATCCTCTAAGTTGGTAATTTCTGGGCTTTTTCGAATTTCTGTTTTTGACCTAAAGGGAAGAGGCTAAAGCACAAAACGTGATTTAAAGAGTTTGAAGCCAGGTGTGGTGGCTCATGCCTATAATTCCGGCACTTTGGGAGACCGAGGTTGAGGGATAGCTTGAGACCAGGAGTTTGAGACCAGCCTGGGCAATATAGTGAGATAGATGCCATCTGTACAAAAAATTTAAAAAGTTAGCTGGGCATGTTGGTACATGCCCGTAGTCCCAGCTACTTAGGAGGCTGAGGCAGAAGGATTGCTTGAGCCCAGGAGTTTGAGGTTGGTTTCAGTGAGCTGTGCTCATGCCACTACCCTCTAGCCTGGGCAACAGAGTGAGACCCTTTCAGATAAAAAAGAGTTTACTTGAGCCAAAGTAAGGACAGCTGCCTGGAAGACTCAGATTCAAGTAACCTTGGATATGAGGTCCATTTGGCCTGTGTTACAAACAAGTTTTTAAAGGCAAAAAAAAAGGAGAAGGGGACAGGGAGTGGGGTTATGCAAAGTTTTTTGTCAGTAACTCTCACTGGTTTACACAAATAACATTGATTAGTGATTGACTGTACATTGTTAAGCTATAGGATGTGGGTTATGGTGTCCAATGCAGCATTATTAGGTTGATTTATAGCTACTTGTGGCAATAGCAAGCAGTTTCAAGAGGTGAATACATAGCTCAAAAGGAGGAGCAGGACATGATTGCTGTCTCATTTTAATGTCTCTCTGGGCCTGATAATTTAAAAGGACTTGCATTCCTCACATGAAAGTTCTTTTCTTTTCCCGCTATATCACCATTATTTATTTGGTTTCATAATTAATTTACCTTCCTTATATCCTCCTCAAGTATTGACTTTTAGAACGTTTTCCCCCATAAGCTAAATGTACATAATTGCTATTAAGAAAATGCAATATAATACAGATTTGTTTGGAATTCATCCATAGGGTTGATGGAGTTAATGAAGTTCTAAAAGATTCTTCTCCTTTTTTTTTTTTTCTGGTGGAGACAGAGTCTTGCTCTGTCACCTGGTCTAGAGTACAATGGCATCATCATAGCTCACTGCAGCCTCAAACTCCTGGGCTCAAGCGATCCTCTTGCCTCAGCCTCCTGCGTAGCTGGGACTACTTGTGTGCATCATGATGCCTGGCTAATTTTTTCTATTTTTAGTAGAAATGGGGTCTCACTCTTGCTCAGGCTGGTCTTGAGCTCCTGACCTCAAGCAGTCCTCCTGCCTTGGCCTCCCAGAGTGCTAGGATTGAAGATCCTCATTTTTATGAAATTTTATAATATAGGCTTTAAGAAAAATTGAAGTATGATAATATACTAGTGTAGGTGAAGTTTAATTTTGTTTTAAGAAATGTCCTGAAACATCTTGAGATAGTTGGGATACACGGGGTCTCCATACAAATAGGACTCAGAAACACTCCCCTACATGTTGTGCACCATCATACCGTTTGGTCTCAAAGTATTAACGCAATAGACTTAAGAATACAGATTTTTGTTTCTTTAATTTCAGAATATTACAGGGGTACAAATATTTTGGTTACATGTATTGCTTTGTGTATTGCTTTGAGTCAATGTTATAAGTTGTGCCCATCACCCAGATAGTGTGCATTGCACCCGATAGGTGTGAATTTACCCAACCCCTCCTCCCTCCTCCCACCGCTTGATTTCCATTGAGTTTTACTTCATATGTGCATGTTAGTGTTGATTGATTAGTTCCATTTTAATAGTGAGTACAAGTGGTAATTGTTTTTCTATTCTTGTGATACTTCACTTAGAAGAATGGTCTTCAGTTCCATTCAGGTTGTTATAAAAGGTCCTGGCCGGGCGCGGTGGCTCACGCCTGTAATCCTAGCACTCTGGGAGGCCGAGGCCGGCGGATTGTTTGAGCTCAGGAGTTCGAGACCAGCCTGAGCAAGAGCGAGACCCCCATCTCTACTAAAAATAGAAAGAAATTAATTGGACAACTAAAAATATACAGAAAAAATTAGTCGGGCATGGTGGCACATGCCTGCA